>JAULKM010092120.1:0-11196 GCA_032355605.1 Rubia tinctorum
ATTGATAGCATCTAAAACATTAATCTTTTCCGGAGAAGAAATGTCCAACTCATAACCTTCCAAAATCTTACGGTAAAACCTTTTACGGTAGTACATTTTAAAGGCTCTAATTATCCCAGCATCACATGGTTGAATTTTTGAAGTCATGTTTGGCGGTAGAAAAAACAACTCAATGTTTTGCAACCCTTGGATATTATTTGAATGGGCTGGACAATTATCCACTACCAAGAGAATTTTTCGACCATGCATTTGTTCATCCAGCTAACGAACATATTCTTCAAAAATCAACCCAGTCATCCATGTTCTTTTGTTGGCACGGTATTCACAATCTAGGCTATTCATATTGATATTCTTAAAACAACGTGGCTTTGCATACTTACCAATGATCCATAGAAGAATTTTTTCTGAGCCATCCCCATTGCAACAAATAACAATTGTAAGTCTTTCCTTGTCCTGTTTTCTACCTTCAAGTTGTTTTGTTGCAAGTGAATGGTCAGCTTGTAACATGTAAAACAAACCAGTTTAATCCATATTAAAAACATCTTTCATCGGAAATTGATCAATTTTTCCCTTATAGACTCCAATTTCTTCTCCATGTCATGCGTGTCGACTGAACCACTTTCTCTGAAACGGCGATATGATTTGATACCATGCCTTAATTTGAATTTCTCAAGCCAGTCTTGTGAAAGTTTATGCTCTCAAAAATCCCGTGGATACAAAAGCTTCAGCGCCTCAACCGCCTTCTCTATGATTTGCTCTCCTTTTATATTCACACGCTCTTGATGTTGGAGAAACCATTCATAAACAACTTTCTCCATGTCTGGGTACTTGACTAGTTTGTGACGCTTGGAAGATCTACCTTTGTCAAAGTCAGCTGATAGGAACTCTGATGATCGCTTGAGAGTGTTTGATATTATTCCTTGACTAACTTTCAAATTGAAAGTTTTGTCAACCCACTACACCAAATCTTGTTGAGTGCATCCTTGGTAATCTCTTTTATACTTGCATAACAGTTTTCGTTGTTAATTGGTTATGGTTGATTTTTGAACACCTTTTAGTTTAGGAGCCATAGTTGATGTGATTTTAAAAAAAAATCAATGGACATTTTATTGTGATCAATTTCTAACCATGTTTAATGTACAGTACTACGTTGGTACCATGGACCAACTTTTTGTACCATGAACTAACTTTTTACTTATTAAAAAACAATGAACTTGACAAATTCAATTAATTTGTGAATGTACATTCATAGAATGTGCCTTGGAACTTGTTTTTGTAATTTATTTTTCATCTCTAACTAATATACATTGTAACTAGTACATTGGACTTGGAAATTTAAAGGTCATACGTAAAACCTCTTTAAATTAATAAATTATTAATTTATCGATATAATAATATCTCGCTAAATTAATAAATTATCCCGGTCCAAACATTATTAATTTATAGAGGTTTTACTGTAAGTTGCATCCCAAGATCTTGAGGCCCGCTAAAGTTTTAATCTTGAGAAATTATCCTGAACAACAGTTTTTTTTAAAATAAAAATTATAAAAAAGTACTGTACTTTTAATTTAAATATTGTATTTTTAAAAAAATTAATATTTATTATATTTTTATATTAAACAAGTCTTATTACATATTTAACTTATAGTATGAAATATTTAAATTAAATAAAGTTTTAATTAAAAACTGCAGTTTACGGCCTTTATTAAAACTTTTTCTTGAAAATTCAATATTACGGTACTAAAGCTGCAGGGAATTTTATTTTTTTTATCAAAAAAAAGGCAGAAGCTGCAGGGATTATTGACGGATAATAATTTGTATTCATTGGAGCAATGTGGGATAGACGGAAAGTCATAGTATGTAAAGTCATATGAATGAACTTAGTCTTGATTTATTTAATTAGATTTTTTAGTAATTTATATGGAATCACACTACATAATTATTAATGAATTTATTTTAAAAATCATATGAAACTGAAGTAAAATTGAGTGGGAGACTTTTCAAACAAAAATTAAATCATATGTGTAGCCAGATGGATGTGTGTCCCCCGAAAGTGACTAGCGACAAAATGTTTTGTGAAAAGTTTAACACCGAGGGACCTGACCTAATGTTATATTTAAACTGGATTGTTGTTTCATACCCTGTATTTTACTTATTCACGCCATGTATTTAAACTATTGAAATATTATTTTGAATTTTTTAATGGAAAAAGAAAATGAATAGATAATACTGATTAATTAATATTAATTGTAATTTTAAAGTAGAAAATTAATTTGTTTTGTAATAAACTTAATAACTGGTGGTGGTGGTGGTCGCCGCCTGTGGTGGTGGTCGCCGGTCGCCGGTCGACGCCGGTGGTGGTGGGCGATGGTTCCGGAGTCGGTGTCCACGTGGTGTTCGACGTCGAATTCTCCGGCGTATTTTCCAATGTACGTCGACGTCCTTTCGCCGGAACCGGCCCTCTTCCCGCCGGAGCACCTCCATTCCAGTCGCAACACCTCCATCTTCCCCTCTTCGCCGCAGGATCTCGCCCCCTCTCACGATGGGTTCTATCCTTCCTCCGGTCTCCGCCCCAGCCAGCCCCTAACACTACCCGACCCAATTTACCTCCCCGCTCTTTGCCTCTGCATCTCCGCCGCCGGTTCGTCTTTCCCCTCACCGGTGTCCACTCCTTATCCGTTCTCCGCCGTCTGCTCTACGTCCCCCGCTCGAGTTCCCCGGTTCTCTTTCCAATCTCCGCCGCTCGCTCTCCCTTCCCAGCTTGAGTCTCCCGGTTCTCTTTCCAATCTCCGCCGCCCGCTCTTCCGTCACCGTTCTCGCCCCCCGGTTCTCTTTCCAATGTCCGCCGCCCACTCTCCCTTCCCCGTTCTCGTCACCCAATTTTCTTCCCATTTCCTTTCGTCGGCTCTCACTTTCCCGCTCTCATCCCCCGGTTCTATTTCCATTTCCCGGTCCCCGCTCTCCCTTCTCAGATCTCGGCCCCATTCAATTTTCATTTCCTGGTCCCGGTTCTCGTTTCCCTATCTTCCTCCCCGGTTCTCATCAACTCCTTGCCCCAGTTTTTTTCCAGTTCTCTTCTTGTTTGGTTTGGGTTCTCTTTTCTTTCCGGTTCTCTTTTGTGGCCCAGGTTTTTTTCTCTTTTCACCCATTTTCGGTTCTCATTCCCTTGTTTCCTAACCATTTTGGGTTCTCATTTCCTCAACTCCCATCTCCCCATATTCAATGTCGTTTATTCTGAAAATTGTATAAAAAATGTCTATAAAAGAGGTTCTAAAAATTCTGATTTTGTAAAAAATCTCACACTTATTACTCTCAATTTGGGTGGTAAAAACTCTATGTCTTATGAAGTATTTTTAATTTAATTGTTATATTAATGACTTATTAGTTGCGTAAATAGAAGATTATGTTTTATTCAATAAGTAACACATGTGATCTTTTATTATAATTTCAAATGTAGGTATGTAACATGTCAGGGTGTGTGCATGGCTCTATTTATTGAATTTAATTTGGTTATTGATTTCATAATTAAGAGTTGATTATACGTTAATTTTATGTAAAATTATAAATTTTAATTATCCTAATTAAGTCAATAATATACAAGAAGAGATTAAATGTGTAGGTGTTTCTTGTCATTTATAAGATTGATTTATACATAACATATATTGTGTATTGAATGTGATCATGAAATTTGTCTTTAGTTGTGAAATTTATATTAATTTTATCATTATTTACTTCATACGTTATTTATATATTTTTAATTAATAGATAGGTTCTGCTAACATAGTTTTGTGTTGGTGTGAATTTTTTAATCTTAGTTAAAGCAGTAATATACAAGAAGAGATCATAAAATGTGTAGGTATTTCTTGTCATTTAGAAGAATGATTTGTATAGAACATACGTTTTGTATTAAATGTGATTATGAAATTTGTCATCATTATTGAAATTTACAATAATTTTCACTATTTTATTCTAACGTACCTTATGTAGTTGTAAGTAATAGAAAGGTTCTACTGACATAGTTTAGGTTTGGCGTATAAATTTTTAGGGAAATGTTGGCAGGCTATTACGACATGTAACATATGTTGCTACTAATGATGATAACAAAATTTAGTTTGGTTATACTAATTTTCATGAACCGTTTTGAAAAATAAAATATTAATTTTATAACTAAGTATTAAAAATGTGTATGTGTCTTATATTATCTATTAGAATGATGTGTAGACCATTTGTTCATTATTTTTGCGGGGAAGTAATTATTTGATATGTACCATTATTTGAGGATGGCAATGAATCATATGGAGCGGCAGCAGGGCCCACTGGTTACTCTGCATTCGCGACTACAGATGTGTTTTCGAGTCATATAGAAGCTTATGCATACCTGCAACAGACAGCGCTTCGTGTGGGATTTGAACTCGTCATGTCCTCGTACAAGAAAAATAATAATGGGCCCCGCAAGATATATTGTGTTTGCAATCGGGGTCAGAATGATAAGGCCATCGATATGGGTGATTTCGATGTCGTTCAAAAAAGTAACACGCCGACATGAAAATGTTACTGCCCTTTCATGATTTTAATGCGAGAGGGTAATACGAACGAGAGGTGGTCCATTTAAGTATGCAAGGATCTCGGCGAGGGACACATAACCACCAGTTTTCAGTGTACTATGAGGGGCGTAAACAGAGTAGCAGGCTCCACTCTGAAGTGAAACAAATGATAAGAGATTTAATGGATTTCGAGACAGCTACTTGGCATATCAATGTGAGACTTAGTCATTCATTTCCGAGCCTGAATTAAACCATCGACCAAGTATACAATGAGTGGCCGGCTTATGGAGGGAAAGGCAACACGGGCAAAATACAGCTGAGAATTGTTTGCATCTGGTCACCTCAAACAGATACGTTACCAGCCACCATGCAGCTCCTGACAGTAGTTTGACCCATTTGTTCTTAGCTCATCCAGAAGCGGTTGTGGCATTCCGGACCTATCCATTGATCGTGGCCATCGATTCGACATACAAGAAAAATCGATACAGAATGCCCTTCATTGAGATGGTTAGCATGTCTCCGTGTAACCTCAATTTCTTGATCGCCTTTGCCATTGTAATCGAAGAAACGTCAGATACTTATGAGTGGATTCTTCACGAACTGAGAATATTGCTTGTCTATGGATAGTTCCCTGAGGTGGTAGTTATAGATCGTGAGCTAGGATTGATTTGGCCAATTCGGGTAGTGTTCCCAGACTCGAAGCATTTACTTTGTACCTGGAATATTAACAAGGATGTGGAGGCATGTGTTACTATGTTAACAGAGAGTAAGAGGAATGGGGCATCTTTCAAAAGTGGTGCATGGTCAAGAGTTTGAAATGCCCCTACCATTGTTTCCTACGAAGCCGCATTAATAGATTTGAGGGCTGGTTGGTATTCAAGCGAAGCTGTTATTAGTTATGTTGAGACAACATGGCTCAACCCCCATAAAGAGAAAAAAATTGTGCACGGACAATGGATAGCTTCAATTCGGGAACACAACTACATGTCGTGTTGAAAGCGCGCACTCGTCATTGAAAGGGTGGTTGCAAACATCCACTAGTTCCCTGGATACGATATGGAGGCATGTCAATCTGATGATAGCTGGCCAGATTACAAAGATTAGGGACAGGCTGAAAAGATCAAGAACGTGCACCGGTAGATTGCACCGTAGAGTAATTTTCTTCAACTTGTTCAATAATGTGTCCAAATATTGGCTCGATAAATTGAAGGATGAGCTGAGAAGGGTGGCAACACTTGGAGGAAGGAACAACGAGGGAGCTACACACCGTATATGTGCCCAGTGCATCTCAGTTCGTAAGGATACTTGTCAAGGGAAACTGGCCCATGCTCCCGGTGTCTTACTAGTGGACGGTTTGAAAAAATTCAGATGTTGTTGAGTGGAACTTACCCTATCGAAATAGGGTGGAATCTTGGAACAATGCATACCTCCAACCATAATTAATGGAAGCACGTTATGTATGGTCATGTAAAACCCCACTAGTTCCGTTCCACTAATTCTCTTTAAAAATCTGTCCATACAAGTTCCATCCCTATTTTTTGGAAATAGCATATTAAATTTGTATGAATGTAATGAATTGCATTGCATGATACAAGGGCTGTGTCATTATACGTAATGTGCTTCCTCAATAAATAAACAAACATTAATAAGCAAACAGTACTGTCTACATAAATATAACAAAATAAGCACCCAATTTCAGACAACGTGATTTTGTTTAAATAAGAAAATAATGCGAAGTACATAAATATGTCAATCTCCTATGGAATGGGTTCACCGCGACGGCGTCTACGATACTCATCGCGACGGGGGATCCAGGTGGCCATTAACTCCTTCACACGTGGGAGTGATAATTCATTAATGTTTCCATAGTCAAAATGATCGCTCATAATTTCATCCAACAACTGAGTAACGGGGAACACTTATTAGAATATTCAATGAGTTAGATTAAAGAGACTTGAAGGCATCATTGTAAGAAAACTTACTAGGAATTCCAAGAATCATTTGACATCGTACAGTAGGATTGTCATCTCTCCGAAAGGCATGTGTAATGAGTGTGTATCCGGCTACCACCTCTCGACAAAAGCAAATATCAACGTCATGTCAAGGTATTTGAACATTGTCGCGGGAAGGTGTGACAAGCTGGTCACACATATCCTGGCCTGCACAACAGCATTACAATCCGGGAGTGTAGCGACTAACTGCTTACAAAGAGTTGCACGACTGTAGCATTTCAGCATACCCCACTCTATACCATTCCAAACATCGACTGTGACATGCCCTCTGAAACTGGGTATGACAAGGTCATCATGTGGCCCACCACTCATCGGCCCACGCACAGGCTAGGCATCATCCACAACATGCTTCCTCTTGTTCCGCACATCCCTATCAGTGCCAGCCTCACCAGAAGACTGTGCAAATCGACCAGCTCTGTTCCTGTATGTATGTCTACCTACTCCACGAAGAGGTGTTGGAATGTTCACCCTCACTTGCAAAGTCATCCCAGCTGGGCCACAACGGAGAACATTAGATGTACTCGGACCACCCTCGACGTCCGGTCGTGGCTCTACACCACCACCATCATGCAGGCTAAATACAAGTTCTTCATCCCCAGCCTGAAACATTGATTGCCAGTTCCCTTCATCACGGAATGAATTTGCTCCACCTTCAGTGAGAATGTTCAGATCTGGACCATCACAGGTATCCATATGATCAAAATGTGCAGTGGACCTAGGAACAGGTGGCTCAAGAGGTTCCTCATGATCTTGAACATTTACTGGCAACTGATCCTGTACGTACGCACTACTTTGGCCCTGCCTGGCGGACGCACTAATACGCATTTCACGTATACTACGATCTTTATGCAGGGGTCTTCCGTCAGCACTCATCTGTAACATGTGACATAAAATTATTATCCTAACAATCACTTAATTGTAGGAGAAATATGTAACACATTTAGAAATAAAATGTGTAATGTTCAAAATAATAAATTACATATTTAGTTACGTATAATGAAATAGTATAACACATAGACCAAATTCCTAACAAAACATTCAATACATTCCATGCAAAGAATTATTTATTTCTGTTATTTACAAAATAAAGAATAATTATATGGGAATATCATCAAATTTTACTCTAAAAACGTTTCATTCAAGTGTTATTTTCAGCATATTATTTTACGTTTGACCTTTATTTTTATAATATTATGTTTCCTTATAAAATCTTACTCCCTACGGTTTTTTAACATTGACACACTTTCCTTTTTGAGATGATTTTTTAACATTGGCACACTTCCTTTTTTGGCAAATTCTAGTTTGTTTTCATCTACTCAATTTACTTTTTACTCTTTCAATGAATTCTCAACCACTAATTCTACCTTCCTAAATCCTTGTGCAAAAGCAAATATGCCAATGTTAAAGAACCGGAGGGAGTATAATCTTTTATATTTCAATATCATTTTCATTTTTCAATTTAATCCAAACAAAATTATCATATTATTCTATTAAATTAAATATTATGTTTCCATATTTTGATCTATACTTTAAAATTGTTTCCCACAATAATTTGATATTTAATTTTACATGTTAAACCCCTTTGAATATAACGTTCATGTCATATTCATCTTATATGTCATTTTCAACTTACAAATTAAGTTATTGCTCCTGAAATGGTCTAACAGGAAGAACACTCGTGTAATTTACATATCGATATAACACTAAATTAAATTCATCTAATATGTTATAAACATTAAATTATATATTCAGTCATGTATAATTAATTGGTATAACACAAAGAACAAACTCCTAGCAAAACTTTCAATATTTTACTTATTTATGTCAGTTACTTACCAAAATAAATACTAATTAAATGAGACTATCATCAAATTTTACTTCTACATTTTTCTATTCAAATGTTATTTTCAGATTATTTTTAAAATTTTAAAATTTAATTTTAAAATATTATTTTTCTATTATTTTCTAAAAATATTTTATATTTAAATATTATTTTGATTTTTCAATCAGATCCTAACAATATTTTCATATTGTTTTATTTCATTCATTTTCATCTTTTGCATTAATTCCAACATTAAAATTTTCATTTTAAATTAAAAACCAAATTTCCATAAACCATTTATTTTATAAACCCTAAAATCCTAAACCAATTTTGATATTCCAATACACTAAATTCTACCCCCAGGCAGCGCCACCTCCCCCCTCCCAAACCCATTAATCACCGCCCCACTTCCAATGCTCCGGCAGCCGTCCCAACCTCCACTCCGTCAACTTTCAAACGTTATAAGACAAAGAACAAATTCCAAACAAAACATTCAATTTTTCTATGCAAATATTTATTTATTTATGTTATTTATAGAATAAATAATAATAAAATGAGACTATCATCAAATTTTACTCTAAAATTATTTTATTACAATGTTATTTTTTATTATTATTTACTTATAATATTATGTTTCCTTATAGATTATTATAATATTTTTTATTCTTATAATTATTTTATTTTACAATTTCATCCAAACAATATTTTCAAAAATTAATATATATTTAAAAAAATTATTTCATATTTTCATATTTAGTTTTAATTTTTTCCCATATTATTTTAGAATTTTATATTTCAAGTTAAAAACCATAGAGAAAGAAATATTTATTTATGTTACTTTCATAGTAGGTGATAATTAAGTGGGACTATCATCAGATTTAACTCAAAAACTATTTTATTGAAATGTTATTTTCAAAATATTATTTTCAGTTTGAACTTTACTTTTGCAATACTATGTTTTGTTATAGAGTCTTATCATTTTTTGAATTTAAATGCTATTTATATTATTCAATACAAACAATAGTTCAAAACCTTCTATTTAATTAGAAAAATTATATCCATATTTCTATCTATTCCAAAAACAAATTTATATATTTTTAATTACACATTAATTCCTTTTTTAAAATAAAATTTACACATTACGCCCCCTCTTTTCAAAACCCTAGTTTCAAAACCTAAGCCCCCCCTCTGGTCAGAACACCCCCCGCCGGTCACCTTCACCCGGCCGTCCGCCTTCACCCCTACCCTCACCGTCTATCCCCGCCCAAAGCCGTCATTCCCCTGCCTTCAGCCTGTCGTCCCCGTCATTCACCCGCCTTCAGCCCGCCATTGCCCCGCCTTTAGCCCGTCGTTCACCTGCCATCCGCCGCCCAAGGACAGTCACCTACAACTCCCGGCCATTTCAGCCTCTCCTCCGTCATTCCTCTCCCCACCGCCAACCCAAAAATACCAAAAAAAATCAGATCTACTATCAAACTCCAGATTGAAGGGATTCCAAAACATGTTCTTAAAGATCTACTATCAAACAATGCCGTCCAAATTTTTTGCCAACAAAATCAAATATAATTTTTTTCGGTAAGGTGGTGGGGGGCGGCGGTGGTTGCCGGAAGTGAGTTGGGATGAGGTATTGAGGGAGAAATGAGAGGGAGAGGGAGAGGTAGAAAGGAGAAATGAAGGGAAATAAATGGGGGTTCAAAAATTTTACCAAATTTTTTGTATTAACAACCCCCCTAAAAAAAGAGATATTCAAAATATAATACATGTATGTTTACGCATAAGGGCATAACCAGTAAAATACAAGGCGTGATTTATTAACACCTTATTTAAATATAAATAAAAAAACCTCGTCAAAATAAATTAATTAATTATAATAATAATAATTTATCACAGTTTCTGTTCAAATCTTTGGAATAGTAAACAATACCCAATATTTTCAAGTTCAAAAAAATAGTACTCCCTCTGTCCTACCTAGATTTGCACTGTAATCATTATCATATTACTCAAAAAACATGTTTGATCGTTAATATGTTTACCTAAGTATAATAATGGAAAACAAAAAGTTGATATTTAGAAACTATTTATTACGACGAATTCAACAACATCATATACGATAATATTGTTAGTTCATAATTCTATTTAAATATACGGTTAAATTTTGATAAATGATAGTGTCAAAATAGTGGAAGTGCAAATAGAGATGGGAGGGAGGGAGTAACAAAAACTATAAAACGGGAATTGGATGATCTAGCTCCTAATTAAAAAAAAACTACACTCCACAAGACTCCACAGAAATACTGGTGATAGCTTTATTAGCTAAAAAGTGTACTTACGTGGTTGGTTTGACTGGTAATTCTCCTTATCCCCATATTAGGGCTAGAGGCCCTCCCCACCTGCTTCTGTACGCACGATTCATTTCTTTAGCAGATGACCACAAACTCACACAAATAATATCTACTCTCTCTGTTTCTCCGCATATGGTTTATACTTTACGTGCTCGGATTATATGGCCGAAATGAGTTGATAAAACTGAATTTGAAAAGAAAAGAAAAGTAAACTAAAAGAATGAATTTGAAGAAATCTTGTAAAAATGATAAAGTGATTCAACAATACAGAAACAATCAAAAATAGAAAGTGTGTCAAATACAAAAGGTTGTCATGCGCACAAGATCGGCCACCTCATAATTCTTCGACCGTGTTCCGGGGACGCATACAATCCGATCCAAATGGTCTGCTTTTCCTTGAGAGAATTGGGTTATATTTATTGTTAGATGAGCAAAAGTGGTATTGAAAACAGTACGTATCAAACCTTTCTGACGCT
>JAULKM010092129.1:0-11196 GCA_032355605.1 Rubia tinctorum
TTATTCTAATAAGTATGTCTAAAGAATTTATTAGTTTGACTCATAACCAAGTTGACTTGATTCCATATTAAATGTTATTTGACTTTTTATAACTACATCTGTTTTGGGTTGGTTACACGTAAGGTTGTAGAGTCGTTTTATTGGGTATGGCATGGGGAAGTAATTGAGGATCCCTCGAAAATGATTAAAATGGCCAACACGAAGGTGGGAGATGAATTATATGGAAATGTTGAGTTTGATGAAATGGTTGAACATATTGCAAGGGAGTTCAAAGTTAAAGTTATGGTTTTACAGGCATTGATTGATCACAAAAGGAAAGCCTCTTTACAAGGGTTCGAAACACTTGGTTTTCTGTACGACCTTGCAGATTATGAATTTGAATGAAAATTTTGGATGGACATACAAGTCGTTGACCTAGGCTCTCCAGTTGTTCTGGGAGTTGCTTCCCGAAGGAAATCTATTGCCTGATAGGTGTTATGCCAAAAAAAAATACTTTTTCCAATGGGTTTGGAACTACAAAAATTTCATGCAGGCCTAATTCGAAGAAAAAGATGCCGGAAAAATTGTTATGGTATCTCCCTATGATTGAATGTTTTAAGAAATTGTATGCCATTAGGAACAATGCGAAGCTGTTGCGGTGACATGCAGAGAGGACCCGGCCCGACGATGATGTCATTAGATATACTTCAAATGGTGAGCAATGGAAGAAATTCAATGGTCTGTACCCCGAGTTTGGAAATGAATCCCGACATTCGAGGTTCGGATTGTGTACGGAGGAGATGAATCCATTTCGTAATATGAGCAGCAAGCATAGTAGTTGGCATGTGATGTTGGTGATTTATAACCTTCCGTCTTGGTTAACCATGAAGTGCAAGTATGTTTTGTTGTCTTTGATGATATCCGGCCTGAGGCAGCCGGGTAACGATATTGATGTTTATCTTGCTCCTCTACTTGAGGATTTGTTAACTTTGTTCAATGAGGGTGTTCGAACATACGATGGCTTAATTGAAGATTTTTTAATATGAAAGCTATGTTATTTGTACCATCAATGACTTACCCGCGTATGGAAATTTGTATGGGTCTTCTGTGCGTCCATTTGGCTCAAGAGATAAAGCAATAAGGTTTTCTTTTATTAAGATGGATGTAGCCATTTGAGAGGTACCTGAAAATATTAAAGCATTTTGTGAAAAATCGGTACAGGCCAGATGCAAGTATTGTGCAGCGGTACGTGACAGAAGAAGCTATTGAGTTTTGCACTGAGAATCAACGGTTTCACTATTTCCACTAAATCAATTGATGATAGAAGTGTAATTCAGAACCGTGGTGTGTCAATCGTCTAGAAAGCATTGAATCTAGGAAGTGACAGTGAAGAGAATTCAATGTATGCTCAAAAATGTTACTTCGGGACGATCTCTAAAATCTGGGAGCTTAATTATGTTACGATGCGGGTCCTTATTTTTACATGTCAGTGGGTGGATATTAACAACGGTTAGTGCACTGAGGATTTGGGATTCCCCCTTTTAGACAGAAGTAGGGTGGGTCGGAAGGGTGATTCATTCATTTTGGCGCCTCAAGGGAGCCAAATTTTTTGTGTAAGGGATCTGGTTGATCTGAGGTGGGAGATTGTTGTGGAAGGAAAGCATTTTTTTTCCGTTGAGAATGAATTATAGGAAATCATTGGATTTGGCTAGCATACTCCGAGTGTGGGATTGCAAGATGATATTTTACTTCCGGAGGATGATACTAGTCTCCACTGTTTCTTTTTCGTAATAATCACGATGAAGATACTTGGGTAGACGTTAGGGGGAAGATTAACCGTAGAAGAAGAAATGAAAAGAAGGTGATGAGGAAGAGGAAGCATAAGTGAAATATAGATCTATCCCAATGTTTGTTATGTCATATGTTGTTCGGCTTCTTTGAACTATATAATTTCTAAAAAAATTCAATTATTTCCATCTTTTGTTAAAATTAACAAGTTATGGTGATTAGATAATGTATGGTTGTATGTTGAAATGGAAATGATTCATAAAAGTTCATGCAAAATACAAAATCTTAAGGGTTGTAAACTACTAATCATAGAAAACCATCCATAACATAAACTACTAATCATAGAAAATCATCCACAAAATAAACTACCAATCATAGAAAATCATCCATAACATCAAATAATTATCATAGGAAATCATTCTTCATCATCTTGATCAAGGTCAGCTGTCGATGTCGATTAGCTGGGTCGAGAGCGGGAGGTTGATGTGACATGTCGCTCATAGGCCTTTGTGATTTCTCTAAGAATTTGACCTTTGCCTTCATTGCACACAATTCCTTGTGCATCCACTTTAGCAATCCCTAAAGCCTTTTATGTAAGATTTTTCTGTACCTACGGTGAAATAAAAACGTAGTTAGTAATACTGAATTTTTTTTGAACATAATGTAATATAAATCAAAATGTGACAAAACTTTTTCAATTTGTGGCGCCTCTTCAATTCGTGTCCTCTTGTTACATTTAGAAGCTTCCAAAAGCTTGTGGTACAACTTGCGATCACACAAAACCCAATCCTTCTTCTCGAAGTATGTTTTATCAAAATATTTTGTCCCTTTCTCCTCACCACTAATAACCAACCCTTCAACACTCTTCAATTTCAATGTGATCACATTGCCATAAGCTAGCCCTTTGATCAACTTCTTAGAAGACGCAATGTGCAACATATGCTTAAAAAAGGCTGCCCCGGGATTTAATTTCCTACCCTCCATTATGAAATAGAATAGGTTGAGTGTGGGGTAGTTAGGCTCGGTGATGTGTCCACCTAAGGGAACGAGGGTTCTAGCAATGATTTTATAGATGATACAATGGTCAATAGGCATGAATTCTAGATCATAGGATTCCGGCCAACCTAATTCCATCCTATCACGTCTAAAGTATTTAAAGCTACATTCCACGAAGTAAACATAAGGGTAATCACTCATAAACGGCCACTTTTCCTTATGGTAAACATCATCCAAAGGGCTATCTAAATCCTCAGGGAAAACTTGTTTGGGGTGTTCATATGGGAATTCTAACAACTTATTTATAAACCATTGGATAATTGGAATGTTCATTCCCCCTACCCTAGTCTCATAATCCCCGTTAGCAACCTCTTGCAAATTTGAAAAAAAATTGACAGGTTAAATCGAGGTAAGAGCTCTCATTACACGAAAGAAACTTTTCAACATGTTGATCTTTAAAATTGCTAAGGGTCAGCCAAACCTATCTCTAGATATTCATTAAAATCTACAATGTAACAATCTAAGAGCTTCCAAGTTCACGCAAATCTCCATAACAGTTAAGTGCAAAGGGCTAGACAAACTTTGTATCTGACGTCCTACCGGTTGATTGAGACCTAGGGTTTGAACTCCTTGATGCTCCTCCTCTTGCCATTGATTCAAATTTGGAGGTCTGTGGTCGGATGGATTGCAATTTGAGTTTGCGAGTTTGCAAGGCTCTTTTAGGGTTTTGTGATTTTTGATTGGAATGTGAAATGATCCGATGTAGTGGATTTTTTTTAATATCCTGAAGGATTTTTGAGTTCGGAAGCCCTATCTGAATTTAACCAAATGAATTTCCGAGTGAGGATGATTCTTTACGAGAAACTATACTTGCTTTACAATTCAAGATTAGGTTCGGAAAGAGGGTACGAACTCGGAAAGATAGTTTTCGTTTAAAAATTTTGTCTCGCCTTTTATAAGAATTGGGCATAGAACTTTCCGAGCTCGAAAACTTGTCTGACCTTGTGGTCAACTTTTAACGTAACCTTTCCGAGCTTAGAATGTCATCTGTCCAGGAAAAAAAAGATAGAGCCATTTTGGAGTTCGGATTGCAATCCGTCCCTATTGTCAAAATGCATATTTTCATAGATCTTAAATTTTGTTTGGCTAAACCTAAAACAGACCTACAAAACACTGCTTAATTTTACTCCAAATGGAGGAAGACTCATAATGGAAAAAATCAAATACAACCATGAATTTCAACTAAATTTGAAATTTAGGAAGTACTTCACAAAAAAATTCAAACACCATTAAACATGACATACTTAGTAATCAAACCAAATGTTGTGGTAATCCAAATTCATACGACCCTGAAACAAAATCCAACCACCCAAAATTTAACCATTACAAATGTATTCCAAATTCATTTTTGACCTATTACACCTCCACAAACAAACTCTCTATCACCGCCATTATCACCATCGTCACCATCGCCGCCAACTACCCTATCACCGCCATCATCATGATCACCGTCATTATCATCCCCATCATCGTTGCTCTTTGTGAAGACCGACTCGAAATTTACTTGCACTTCATCATTTCTTAGTTCGAGGTGCAGTCCTTGTGATTCCAAGAAAGCCACATGCTCTGAGTGGGCCTGGGTCAACATATCGTGAGTCTCGGTCACGTCCGCACGAAAGCGATCGAAATACTTGTTGAGTTGGCCTTCTAGCCGGTCTTCGAACCTGTGTATAGTTGACATTCAAAATACAAGTAAATGTTAGACTAAACCAACATAGCATATAAATTAATATAAATAAAACCACTTCAAATAAGGATGGTTTACTCACCATGGCTTGATGTCTCCGCTTTGTCTAGTTCCGCCTCGCGAGCCCTGTTTGCTTCTTTAGCTTGTTGACTGGGAACTACCCTAGGCTCACATCTTCCATTAAAACCTTGCTGAAGCTTTTTATGCTAGAACCTAGCTTCATCATAATAATCAATGGGTAGGGCCCGATGTACTATTTGCACACCCTCCTTCTTCAACATGGCGGTGATCAAAGAGCGGTACAGAAGCTTTTTCTCCTTTATGTTAGCGGGATAGAGCATGAAACAGAGAATGGTGAACCCTAGGTTTATTTTAACCCTCACATGACATAGTAGAAGAACATCAAGTTTCCAGTCGTCGGCTCACAAGTGTGGCCACCCATCGTCAAGACGTTCAAGCAAATCCACTCGTAAAATGTATGTTGCTCGACGGTCAACACATTAACGTCATATGACCCGCATCACCACCAAACCTTTTAAATATTTATTCTCTATAGAAATGGGTCACATGGGTGTTGCCTCACTCACTCCTGGGCAATAATAGGTGCGGTAAATTCTAGGGGACCTTGAGGATCATCAGGTTTTAGTTTTCCTGGGAAAGTGTAGGGGAATCCTTGTGCTTCATTTAAGCTATACTTACTCACTGTTAGTACTTTCCCATTCACCTTAATTATGTCCCGATTATTACTACTTTGACCCAAGTTAGCATAAAATTGGATCACCTCATCCACATGTATGGGTTTCCCAATACAAATTAGTTTCGCTGGATGTTATGTTCTAAAGTGGGCTAGCAAATAGTCGATGCCTAAATCACCAATGTTCGATTCTAATATACTCTTCGAATTAATAACTTTCCTTTTCAAAAAATCCACATAACTTTTCTTGGCTTGTTCATTGAATAATTTCTTTGACTTCTCGATCTCCGTGATAGGGCGTTTGCTCCGGTCACTTGCCTTTGATTTAGAGGACTTACTTTTTTGGTTCATGGTTAATTTTTGGGAGGAAGAAATTTGTGAAGTGAGGAATTGGGAGTGAGGATTTGGAATTGAGGGTTTGTGAATTCAAATGGTTTGAATTTATGGTTTTGTATAATATGCCCATTTTTTATATACTCAGGAAGTTTCTAAACTCGAAAACTGTTCTTTACCTCATATCCAAAGTCAAGAATAGTTTCCGAGTTTGGAAAATATTTCCTCCAGAGTTTCTGAGTTCAGAAATTACTTAAACACAAGAAAAAATGGTCAAAGAGTATCAAAGGAACATTAAGAGCCCATTTGAAATCCAACGCAAATGAGACCCAACATTTTACCTCCAAAAACTCACATACCCTCTACTTCAATTCTTCCTCATCTAAACACCTAGATTTCATCATCAAATCAAAAAAGGTATGTTTTTTCTTTTTTTCATCCATATTATCATCTATTCCATTTCTTCTACCCAGTTTTTTTGGTTTTGCTATGTTTTTGGGAATTTTGCATTAAAGTAGATGATTTATGGTGAATAAGGGATGACCTATGTTTCAGGAGAAGGTTTGTCATCTAACAATAAGCAATAAATGGTCCACAATGCATGACCAAAAACCCTTGGGTTTTTAGTAGCTTCCTTCTCCTTTTTTAAGAATGGGTTTTTATATTTAAGAGTTCCATGTCAAGTGGGTAAGTTGTTATAGTTCATTTGTGTACGGATTAGGGTTTTGGTTGAAAATTTTACCATAACTTTAATTATGGCATCAAATTAGAGCTTTTCTTCTTAAATAAATGGAATGACATATTTATTAAAGCAGGTGAGGTTTTATGTTTAATACTTGCAATTTAAACTGAAAGGGATTGTTTTATGTATCATAAATTTCATTTCTTTGGGTTGGAACTATACATATTATTTCGTAGATATAATTGTGACAAGCTAACATGGTATAGTTGTGACTGTAGCATACCAAATGACGACGTCTAAGAAAAGAACTCGTGATCAAGGGACTTCACTTTCCCGGAATGAAAATTCACCTTCATCGAACCATGGTATGGATGAGGATAAGGACGAGGATGAGGATGATAGATCCGAGGAAGTAGGAATAGCCCAAACTCATTGTAGAACCCTAAAACATAGAATGGCTAGAAAATACTTAACCTCGTTTGTATTCAATAAGTCTAATGGTTGTGTATCATCCCAACATGCAAAATAGTTGAGTTGGGTGGCGAAAGTGGGTAGAACGAGGGTAGACATCCGCTATGATAGTTGGCATGAATTCCCCAACAAATACAAAGTCACTTTATGGATGGAATGTAAGTTAGATTTAGTGACTTTTTATTTCCAAATTTTTGTCCCCTATTATATATATGCCTCCATGATTGACAATGAGGAGGTCAAATTCACCACAGAGGCCATTTGACATCGAATCTCCGGACATGGATGATTTCAGGAGGAAGGCTGTGTTGATGATGTCAACATAAATACACTTTGGAAAGGGACTTCCTTTTTAGTGATAGGAGGGGTGATCACCCATGGCTAACTTATATCACTCACATTCAACCAGACAATTGGGAGATCCACAAAAGAAGGGCATTGGAGAACAAGGATAATGTTAGTAATAACATTTTCTTAGTATTTAAGAGTTTATATTATAATGTCTGTAGTGATTTAATAAGTCTAACTTCATAACTTGGGGTACGAGGGAAGAAAAAAATTGATGAAAGGAATAAAATTCCTCACAAGTTAAGCCTCGGGGGTTATGCTATGGCGGCAATTGACCTAGTGAAGCAACGTTTTGAACAAGATGTTCAAATTGCAATTGAGGGTGTGATGACAGATGATGAGGCAAGGTCTTCTATGAAACCAATAAATTTGGATAAAATTTAAAGGCACGATCTATTCCTCGAAGGGCAACAAAACAAGGACGGAGTTTATGTGAAAGTTGAAGAAAAAAGGATTGCGGAAAAAATTGTAAGGAAATGTTTTACACAATAGATTTCTAATATTATAAAAAAAATCTTAATCTTGTATTCCAATTTACCTTCTACTCTATGTAGGAAAAAGTGAAGATTAATCAATTGCAAGGGAAATTCATTTCGAGCGATAAGCATGACATCTTTTGTGAAGCAGCCAAGAAACCCGAGCACCTGGGCCGTGCTAGGGGTGTGGGATCAGTCATGACCTAGCGAGAGGCATTTGGCATTGTGATGTCATAAATGGTGCTGAACCCTCTAGAGTTCACATCCTACAAAAAAGAACTCTTCTTCAAGACAAATGAATTGGGCAACAAGACATCCTCATTCATAGGTTGATCCAACACAATGGCCTTGTTCTTCCAGACAACTTGGCAAGGGGATCACATCATTCCCCCGGGTAGATTGAGGTTAATTGAGAGGCTACTATTCAATAGAAGCCGGTTGCAATAATCGAACGACAAATGTTCAAACCTGACAATGACAATGCCTTACAATCTACCGATAATAAGGTATATATTTATATTTCTTCTCATTGTTATACTAGCAATATAATGAATTTGTACATTAACATATACTTGGGTGGGAAAATCTATAGAAACAACTCTTGGTGAGTTAAATATATTGACCAAGGCATAGGTGGTCAACCACTGGACGTGGCCAACAGAATTCTGCATCAGATGATGAAACACCATCACTATGTGCCTATTGCTGAGGGCTTTTCTAGGGTTTCATTGGAGGATCCATTGGTGATAGATAACCCTTTGCCAATCGCAGACGGAGAGTACAAGAAGGTTGGTCCTTCACGGGGAATGTTTCTACTTTGGTCGCGCCGACTTATTTATGTCAATCATGTAACAGATCAACATTTGAAGGAAACAAGGTCTGCATCACATAAATCGGTGAAAACAGCACCAAAACCCATCAAACCAACTTCTAAATCGGTCCCAACAACACCAATGAAGGTTAGACCTCCAATTGCAAGGGCACAAGGGGAGGTGGTCGAAATCAAGGTGGACTTTGAACATTATTTTTCAATTAAAAATCCTTAATGAATATTATAATTTAATTACGGATTTCATGTTAAATTCAATTAGTACAAGAAGCAAGCGCAAACTTAGGAGTGCGGATATTACGTTATGTTATACACAGCTGAGTGCATTCAAGAAGTCAAAGATGACTCACTTCAAATTGACAAGGTCCATGTACAATTATTTCTATATAACAAGGTTACTAACCTTTCTTGAATTTGTTAATAACTAGTTATTGATAGATTTTCTTGAAGGAATTGAAGGCCTATTCCCAAGATGATATCAACATTGTCCGGAATAATTTGGCCCACCATCTAATACTTAATCGGTCAACATCTCTAGGAAATTCGGATATTGGTAAAGCAACAAATTTAGAAAAATAGTGAAGCTTAGGACTATTGGAATAGGTTCCTAGTGTTTCCTATTCTTATCTATAGATTATTGTTTGGTTAGTGTTTTCTATAGATTTTTGTGAACATGCAAGACACTATCATGTATTTTTATGTATTTGTTACTGGGGGTTTGAGGTTTTTTTTTTGCGCTGGAGAAATGAAATAAAACTGTGTTTTGACCAAAGGAACAGAAAATATTTCTGAGCTTGGAAATTTGTTGATTATATGACACATGGTGACAATCACTGATTCCGAGTTCAAAAACATAATGTACGACACAATTCCGAGTTTGAAAATAATTCTAAATCGGGCAAACTTGTAGCAATCATTTTATTGAATGGGAACGGAAAGTAGAAAAGAGCTCGAAAACAAGGAAGTTATTAGTGAAGAGCAGATATGCTATTTCCGAACTCGAAAATAGCTAGTTTCCTTGTTCGAAAACACCATTTTTGTCTCCGGGGATGGTCGAACTTTCCGAACTCGGAAAAAATGAAGGCGATTATTGTGTCTTTTCAAAGGCAATTTTTAACCGCCTTCGTTGGATATTTTAAAGGCAGTTTTTGTAACCTCCTTATATTGATGGATGATGATAGGCAGAGTTAGAGAAGGCACATTGAAAGTTCCTTCTAATGTCTGATATAACCGCCTTTAATCCCTCCCCCCCTAATACTAGTGAATTTCCTCATTTTTTATTATGACACATATTCATTACTTTACTGGTGAATTAAACCAATTAAGAACCATCCACATTAATTTTAAAATTAGTTCTAGGTTTCAACCACTTAATTAACTAATCCAATTTTAGGTTCATGGATCAGTCATAAGGTAAACCATTATAATCCTCCCCATCTTTTCTATAAATTTTATAAATATTGAAGAAACAAAAAGCTCTTGTTTGATTGTCTGGATCAAAACCGAGGGCAGTGGATTCTGATTATCAAATAGGATATTGTTTCTTGCTTCCCATAATGGGCAACATATAAGGGATGGGGTTATTCTTATCAAGTTTATGTGTATTTTACTTTGACCTAATATAGTCCAGTCATAAGTTAGCATATCCTAAATATTATCAAAGTAGGGAGCTGAGAGATTCAAAATCCCATTAAAATGAGTCCATAAATCATTGGCATAATAACAGTCATTGCAGAAATGGGATAGAGAATCACTGCTCCTGCAACATTAACATTTAGAAGCAATACTAATCTCAGAAAAACGATAATATCATCACAGTATAATATAGCAGTAGCCAATTTCCACATGAAAATGGATATTTTCTTTGGAAGTTTATGATGCCAAACCTGAGTAAGGGTTTTTGAGAGTTCTACTCTTTGTTGCTACGGTCTCATAGGCAGCCCTGAAGGAGAAATTACCATTCATAGCTGGATTCGATATCAATTTATCCTCTTTGTGGGGATATATTTTAACAACCTGCAAGAATTTTAAAATATCAGTAGGATGAAAATGAAATGAAGAGATCAACTAATGTTTTAGCTTTATGAAATCATAAATAGAGATGAGTTCTTGCTGGGTGGGGGGAGGATTCTCAGAAATGGGAGGGTTTTGGTTTTAAAATGGAAATAAAAGGGGGAGGACGCATTTTAAAAATGCGTCCTCATGGGTCATTTAATTTTTGATTTGCACTATCTGAAATTTATGGTAAAAAAAGAAAAATGACGAGGACGCATTTTAAGAATGCGTCCTCATGGTATTTTTTTGTTTTTTTTAATTTGATTTCGCCTTTTGGATTTTTTAAGAAAAAAAGGAAAATTACGACTCCCCAGCACCGCCACATGTGGATTACACGCGCCACACCCACACGTGGATTACACGCGCCACACGTGGATTACACGTAGATTACATGCATCACACCTACATGTGTAGCCACACGTGGATTACATGCGCCACACCCACACGTGGATTACATGTGGATTACATGCGTCACACCTACCTGTGTAGTCACACGTGGATTACACGCGCGGATTACACGCGCCACACGTGGATTACACGCGTCACACCTACCTGTGTAGCCACATGCGGATTACACGCGCCACACGTGGATTACATGTGGATTACATGCGTCACACTTACCTGTGTAGCCACATGCGGATTACACTCGCCACACGTGGATTACACGCGCCACACGTGGATCACACGTGCCACACTTACTTAGCCACGCATGGATTACACGTGTCACACCTACTTAGCCACCCATGGATTACATGCGTCACACCTACGTGTGTAGCCACACGTGGATTACACGCGAGA
>JAULKM010092140.1:0-11196 GCA_032355605.1 Rubia tinctorum
GCAAAATGAAGGATTTAGATACGAAAATTGAAAACGGTCATCTAAACCCCTTATGATGTAAACCTACCTAAATCTAGCAATCTTCCAACAAAAAAAATAACAAAAGATATTTTAAATGATTCGGAAAACACATGCATTTGTCGTCACATCAAATGGTTCTATAGCAAGGAAAATCCCCAAGATGCAATGGCATTATTTGAGGAGATGGCCAGCTGTACATGGAAATTTGGTACCTGATCCAGTGTAATGACCTTAGATGAGCCCGCTCATTCTCCCAAGCTTGAAGAACTATTACAATCGCTTACTTCCATGATAAAAGAGTTTATGAAAGGTTGATCTCAACAAATGAAGGTGTGTGGCATTTGAAATCTTAATCACCCGATTTATACATGTCTGCAAGTGGTTGACTACTTCGAGGAAGTAAAGGCCTTAAATTTCAATGGTGGAAATAAGAAATTTTTGAGGGGGAAACAACAAGGGTTCCAAGGGAACTAAAGCTGAGATAGACAAGACCCCTATGAAAATTCCTCTTATCCTCAATACTCTGATCACTCAAACTTCCTGTGGCACGGGGACAACCAAGGGTACAATCGAGGTGGACAACCTCAACCCTACCCAAGGGAAGAAGGGCATACCAACACCAATGAATCATTGTACAAGTTGGATCGGAAAGAGATTCTTGAGGCAATCACCCAACTGGAAAAGAAGAAAAGAATGAAGATTGAGGAACTCAGCACAAAAGCCTTTTAAAGTATTAGGAACCTTGAAGTGAAAGTTGGTTAACTTGCCACTTTGATGAGCTGACTTGAGGCTGGAGAATTCAGAAAGATACCATACCAACCCAAGGTGAATCCACGCAATGTGAGTGCCTTTGAAATTGAGAAAAAAGACGGAGGTACGTGAGGCCGAGAAGAATTTCATGGAAGTGGGCAAAAACATTATGGAAAGCAGAAAGACCAACCTCAAAGAATAATAGATAGTAGTTGAGGAGGAGCCCTCAAAGGAGTTCCCCAGCGCCAAGGCAAGGGTGGACCCTCTGCCACCGTTTCTGAGTGCTCTACGGGGAAGGCCAAAGGTGGTGCAACCAACGAACCTAAAAATTGTCCAATTCTTCAAGAAGTTTGAGGTTAGCATTCCGATTCTTGATGTCATTGAACAAGTTCCCTTACATGCTATTTTTTTGAAAAAATCTAGCCCTAAAAGAAGGAACAAACCAACTAGAAAAGTAGGCTAATTAAAAATAGGGGGAGTAGCCATTCTTACTCATAAGAACATACCTAAGAAGTTTGATGAACCTGGAATGTTTTCAATCCCTATTTCTCTAGGTTTTAAGTTGGTGAAGAATGTGATGATTAACTTAGGTGCATCTACCAATGTTATCCCATTTAGCCTATATGAGAACTTTGCCATAGGTGATCTTAGGTACACTAGGGCAATTTTCTAACTAGCCGATCATTCCCAATATATCCCTAGACGCATAGTTAAGGATGTTATGGTTAGGTTAGGCAATCTAGTGTTCACAAAGGACTTTTATATCCTTGATGTAGTGCATGCTGGAGGTGCACCCCCAATTTTATTGGGGACCCCATTCTTGAAAATATCAAGAACCAAAATAGTTATCCATTTGGGAACACTAATCCTAAAGGATGATGTTGATAAGGTTGGTTTTGAAATTTACAAGTCTAAGCATGATTCACCTATTTCGTCTCTTGTGTGCAATGACATATCTTTATGTGATGAACTTGTTCAATGTGATGATTCTTGCATGATTGATGATGATGAATGCCTTGATGAGTTCCTTGATGAGAGTGATGCGAAAATTCATGTTTTGAGATTTGATTGTGATGATAACGTTGTTGATAACTATTCCATGCCTTAGTTTAGTGATAAATTTTTTTTATTATGGATTCTATGGTCACTAACGTGCATCAATTGGTGGAGAGTGGCAAGGATTTAAAACCTCCTTGACCACCTCCTAAACCTAAGGAATTGGCTAAGGAATCAATATTAGCTATGGTTAATGATTTGGATTATGATAATGTGCTACCCACCATTGATACCTTGCACGTTTAATCTTATTTGAATGAAAATTTTGATGACACATGTGTTGATATGCATGATTTTGATGTTCCTTGTGTGATTAAGAATGTTTTTATTCCAATTGCAAATACTAACATGCAGTGGAGAAGAAAGCAGTTAAAGGAATTCAAACCTCCTAAGCCCCTCCCAACTCTCAAGATCAACAAGAATGTGGAAACCATAGTGAAGAAAGAATGGGTTTGGTATGTATCTCCTAAAGTGAAGGGTAAGCCTAAGGTTATATGGAGTCCCGTACATAAGGACGTGGTCATGGGTTGTGTCAAGGATGGTGATTCCAGTGACCCGTCGACCAATTTTTGTTAGGTTTTGAAAATTCATGAAAAATAATTCATGAGGATGATAATAAAGAAATGGTTCTTCTATTTTGTGTTAGTAGATTTTGAATTTATTTTGTGATTTTTGGAAAGTATTTGATTATTGCTAGTGTTTTAGGAACTATTAGTCATGGCCTTTTTGGTTGGAACAGTGCTATATTTGGTTTTTGTATTTTTGGGTGCAGGAAACTTTTTGACAAATTTGAAGGAACTGGGCTTGGCACAAGCGGTGCCAAGCCTCGTGCCACATGAAAGCACTAGGCTTTCAAACTACACGGGATGTTGCACATAAACGGCACAAGCCATTCAATTAGCAAGGGTCGTGCCATATGAATACCGCCTATGCCACCCAGATTGATGGCACGAGATCCCTTACAAACTCTCTCGTTTCTCTCATTCTTCCTCGGCAGAAAACTAACCAACGTGACCTCCACCATTTTCTAAGCCAAATATCCCATAACTTTCTCGTTTCTTAACCAAATTCCTTCAAACTTGTCCCGAATTCTCCCTCTTTCAAATGCACACAAATCCCACTACCTATTACTTTCAAAAAATAAAAACATTTCCCAGATTTTGGAAAAAATAGTTCGGCCCTTATTCAAAATATTCCCCTAAAATTTGAAGATTTATCACTTCCGTGTGTTAGAGATCGCTGAATCTAATCTAGGAGGAGTATCGCACACTACACGAGCATCAATTCATCAGATTCTATCACCAACTTCTACCTAGGTATCGGCCAAACTACCCTTGAGCATTAAGAAATTTTTTTTTTGGAAAACATTATGGTAAGGACTTTATTAGTGGGGTTGTTTGTGATTTGTGAGAGTTTCATATTTTTGTGGGAGAGTTTGAGTGTGGATTGTTGTTGAGACTGTGTTTGGGCTGTTACCTATTACTATTAATTTGTGCACTTGGTCTTACTATTACTATGCCTCTGGGATAGAGATCTAGCCCTAGTGTTCCATTTATGGGACCACTGGGACTCTGCCCGGAACAATAGGAGCGATGGGAGTGCCCCATCCTAGAGATCAAGTCTGTAAATGAGAAGACCCTTAAGAATCTTAAGCTCTACAAACCGATCAAGATCCTTTTGAGGAAGATTGGTTTGAAGGGCTTAATAGGGAAGTTAGCCCCCACATACACTAGGTACACACTGGAGTTCCTATCGACCGTCAAGCCAGTGGTCAATAGGCTTGGTGATAAGGTGGCTAGATTTTTCCTTGGGGACCTTCAAGGATATTTCATAGTGATTTGGGTGGAAGTACGTGACTGTTATGGATGGTCACGTTGAGGATAGTTTAGGGTTTTACGTTCATGCATTCTGGCCTTCCAACAATCGATGGTCATGGGCGAAAGATAGAAAGAACAACGATATAGTGAATCCATCACCAAGGTATGTGACAAGACTTTTGGTTATAGTGTTGATGAGCCATGGGGAGGCAACTACATCGAGTGAGTGAGACTACAAGATTTCTTGGTCGATTTGCACTGGACGAGCCCGCCCTAATCGAATGGACTTCTTTATCTCCCAATGCTATGACCTTTCAAACAGATCGGAAGGCAAGATAACAACTGGAGATGTGATATCACTCCTAACAGCTTATTTTAGCCAGCTCATTGATGAGGGTATACAGGAAAACCTCACTTTTAGAGATTCAGAGAAGGCAATGATGATACAGGTAGATGCTGGGTTGATCTATTCGCGCTACAAGCACACAAACTTCATGGGACTTTCCCAGTCCGGGAGGAACAGACTTGCCTTGACATTCACACTGTAGGATCTTCTTATACAGCCAAATCAGGGTGTATATGTAGTCATTGCAGGTGCCTATGTTGAGCTGGATGATTAGTAGAGAGAGGAGAATGACAGAGCCCCGATAGACGAGTATAAGGTTTACCGATAACCTCACCCCATGAACCACCATCTCATTCACCCCACCACTGGTGTTTCCTCTTAATGAGCCACCTCCCCCAGTTGAGTAGCAGTTTGTACCACCACCACCTTTCCAGGGGCCGATTGACATTAAGGAAGACCCTTACCATTATGTGGGGTACATCTCTAGGGGTTAAAATAGGTGCGACATATCTCCCCACGAGGACTATTTTAGGGGGTCGAGTAGATAGAGCAGCTTCGAGCCTCCCTAACTTGTGCCACTGAGACACAACACTCCATTTAATCCTAGTAGCATCCTCAGTACAACCTATTCCAGGAGCACGATTCACTGGAATTCAGACATTTTGTTTCATCTTACGACATGTGGCCCATACACTGATACATAAGTAGAATTGGATGTAGTTTTGGGGGGAATCAATCTTTGGGATCCAACAGGATATGCGCTAACTTTTTGCCCAAATTAACTATCATATAGATGAGACAACTCATAGGTTCGACCGGGTGGATGATCAGCCGCATTACATGAGAATTGATATGGGCTTACTTCACCATGTGATGTAAAGAGATCACTGATATGTTAAGGAATGCGGGTATCAGATATGGACACCATCACTAAGAGCTGTACAGGAAGGAGCGTGGAGTTATATATGTGGATTGCATTGATGACTTTTGGTGTTTCCAACCTTTTTTCTTTCTTTGGTCACATGTATTGGGGACAATGCATAAACTAAGTGTGGGGGGGGGGGGGGTTGGAACACCTTCACATGGGTGGCAGATCTCTTTCCCTTATCTACTTATGTTTGTTTTTCTTTAGATGTTGTGATGACTATTTTCCTTATTTCTTTTCCCCCATTTGGTTTTGCAAATTTTTTTGTTTAGCTTTTCAGAACATTGTTTTATTGGTGTGAGGGCACCTTTTGTAGTTTTTTTAGGATGATGGAGCACTTTGCTAGTGTCATTTTGATTTTGTTTATCTTCATGTAGTACGAAGCCCACCTGAAAGGGCAACTTAGGTAACAATGGAAAAGGCTCGGATAGGTTGAAAACCCTATAAAAGAGTGAAAGACGGCGGTGTGGAAAAAGGTGAGAATTGAGCTCAAAATGAAAAAAATTGTGGGATGCTAGGATGAAATCCCGAAAAGGTTTCTAGGCAAAATGAATGAAATTGAGAGAAATTGAAGAAAAAAAATCCTATGGTTCTCTTTGATTGTCTTTTTCGAAGTCCCTTTGGTAGAATAACTTAGCTTCACACTCATTTTTATGAACTTCACCTTTTTATTGGTATGATTTGTTGGATAGATTATCTTACCTTCTTTGGGGAGTGATAGTTGTGAGACTCTAACATCTTTGGGGGAACTAGGGTAGTTAAGGAATACATGTTTAATGTGTTGGGGAACTCTTTGCATGCTATGTTCCCCTCATATTTTTGCTCATTCTTGTTTACTCGAGGACGAGTAAAGGTTTAAAACTGGGAGAATAGATCTTCACCTATCAGCATGTGTTAACCAATACATTTAGCACACTTATTAGTATGTTTTGGACGGTTTATTTCTAGGTTTAGTTGGTTTTACATCACAAGGAATTTGTATAACTTTGTTGATTTTCTTGTCTAAATCCTTAGTTTTGTAGATTTATTTAGACCTGATGCATGTTATGTCCTTACGAGCATCTTGATCCTATTTTGTGAGCTTGATTGTAGATCGCTCGTAAGCACTTCAGAGTAGAAGGTCTTTCGCAAGAATGGCAGTCGATAGTAGAAGGTCATTTGCAAGGATGATGCTAGACTGAAGGCCACACACTTATTCATGGTAGTAAAATAAAATGTGCCGAGGAGAGAGGAGTTGAAGTTCAAACAAAGTTTAAGACTGGAACAACCGTGTTCTATAGCACGACCCGTGCCTGCAGAATTGATGGTGCACCTAAGTAAGGTCACGAGCCGCAAGGAATTACACAGCCTATACCGTTTAGTTGGCTCGTGCATCTAAGTATGAGAAAGGGTCGTATTCTATTTCATGGCCCATGCACTTTGAAGATCACCATCCGAAGACCAGCCAGTGGACCACGATGTTTTGCATGGTCATGTCATCAGAACAAGGAAATCTTATTTCTAGCCGGTGGCCCGAAAGGAATCGCATGGGCCGTGACATTCAGACACTCAGAAAACCCTTCTAGCCAGCGACCTACATTGATTCACATGGCCTTGCCGCTCAGATACAAGGGAACACCCTTTCATGTGGAGACCCGTGCTGCAGTTCCAGCCAGAGTTTCACTTGATTTTGTGCCTCTTTAAGGCCCATTTCTGATCTACTCTATAAGGATTCCTATGTCTACTAGGTTTTAACAAGTTAGTAGTTAGTAAGATAAACTAATTTCTATTTTCCTTCTAAGAGTAGGTAGAGAGAGAAAGAGAATAACTATTCTCTCTTCTTTTAATCTTCCTAGTTTTTCTTGGCTATGTGGCTTATTTTTTAGGATTCTACAGTGGGACCTCATTGGAATTCCCTGCCTCTTCTAAAATGGGGTTTGGCTCCTCTATTTCAAATGTTCTAACTGTATCTGGCAAAGAAACCTTTCTTTCTTCTGGCTGAAACTCGTCGATTGACCCCCTCTTTTCAGAGATTTTACCAGAAGAAAATATTCAGTATCCTTAATGGAAAAAATGTGAGAAAGTAAGAATGAAAGGAAAAGAAACTTACTCGTTGAGAGGAAGAAGGGAAATTGTGAGTGTGATTGAGAGAGAGATTTGTGGACACTGAGAATTTCTTCCTCAAATAACATAAAATTAAAATAATTGAATGGAAGTTGAACAAATGAGCAGTTATGATGGCCAAAAAGAAGGTTGTGTAATTATTATCTTGAAAAACTTAAAAGGTTAAAAGGCGTGAGAATCTTTTGATACCTCCCCTAAAAGAAATCGGCATACATGCACCCCATATCAACTTCTCTTGCAAATGACCTAAATGCATGTTCTTGTAAATTCTAAATGGGTTTAGATGATAAAACAAAACATCACCTCGAGGATCGAAGTCTAAATTTCTATGGATGAGTGGTCTCGATTTATCATATCGAGACACAATTCCAATGGTCGAGTGACCTCGAGATATAATATCGAGATTTAATTGTCCAATCATCTAGACTTCGAAGAGATCTTTAGTTTTCTGGGGCTTTTGATGATGGTTAAACCTAGTAAGCCCAAATAAGTCATTAGGCTTATTTGAGCCCAACAAGGTTTAAAGGAAATGGTTTATGATTTGACCACATTAATCGATATTAATAGTATTGGAAAGAAGTTGAGATACATATAAACAGTACTAGGGTTATTTATGTATAAATACAAGGTATGTATACACAATAGTATTGGTTGACTTACACTGCTGTAGAGACCCTACTATGCCCAAGAAATCTGATACATAAACAACGGTTATTTGGCCTCTTGGATTACCCGAGCCTAAGTATGGGGTGCTAAAAAACGTAGTTACTAAGGCAATAAGCACCGAAGAAAGTAAGTGATGCTAAACTGAGAAATTCCAATTCTCAAGAGAAAAGTCTGACTTGATCGTTGGAGTGTTTTCGAAAGTCAGTAGGAAGGCCTCAAATACAAAGATGAATTAAGGGAGATTTAGTAGATGATAATACAGATAAATCACCATTGCCACAATATCTTCGTGATTTCAAGATGCAAAAGGACTTCAAGTTACCTTTGCATGTTAAAATCTATGATGGAACTACAGATCCGAAGGAATTCTTGCATTCCTATCGCAATAGCATGAGATTTTACGATGCAGATATAGAGTTGGTATGCAAAGCTTTCCCTATATTCTAATCAGGGACAATAATCACATGGTACAAAAACCTACCATGTGGAAGCATTAAGTCTTGGGCACAGTTGTCAGATTTGTTTTTGGGAAGCTTCTATCTGAAGCAGGATTTCACAAAAACAATAGCAGCCCTGAAAAACACAACGACACGATGAAATTCTAGAAGAATATCATAATAGGTTCGTCACTAAAATTTTGCAAGTACGAGGCTTTTAATTCAATTCCTCGTTGGGTTCCTTTAGGAAGGGCATGTGATTTGGAGAGTTTTATAAGGAACTTAAAAATATATGCCCAAAACCCGAAGAGACCTACAAAAGATGATAGAACAATATATGCGAACTGAGGAGGTGAATAACCGCAAGATAGAATGAGAGCGAGGCGAGAAAAGGATGATAGAGGAAACACAAAGAAATTTTGTAAAGAAGGGAAAGAAAAATACACCCCTCAAAGGAAGAGAGTTAGGAATTCAAGTAACATCATTCGAAGAGACACCCCTGACAAAATCATGGAGAAAAATATGGCAGGTGAAAAGAGAATTATTTCGTGACCTTGTACCAATGATAGGACCTCCAGAAAAAGGTCTGGAGAATATTACTGTGCCTTTTACAAGGGTCATGGCCATAACATTAAGTACTATAGAGATTTAAGAAGATAAATAGAGAATAATTCATGGAATGGTCATTTAGGCCAGTAAAGTAGAGAAGATGGAGGGAATCAATACAATGAAGCCAATAAAGTGAGAAGCTCTATAGCTAAGAACCAAGCTCCACCCAACACACATGGAAATAGCCAAAAGATGATAGCAGTAATATATTATGAAGAGGAAACCATGAGTGAAGCTCCAGAGAGAGTGATCCTATCAATACATGCATCAAAGAGACCCTATCAAGGAATTCTTGGAAATCCAAATCTAGGTATCTAACACTACAATAACATACTAACAAAAGACTTCACCTAGATGAAGCAATTATGTTTAACGAAGATGATGCAGTTCCCAATGCTTCACTGCATAATGACCCAATGGTTATCATCGCTGAGATTGGAAATGCAACGGTGTATAGGGTGTTTTTGGATGATGGAAGTGCGGTTGAAATAATATTTGTGGATTTCTTTGATAAGTTGGAATTCAAGAGAACCAACTTAAAGAAATCCACATCCGCCCTTGTAGAATTTATGGGATGAGCGGAAACACCATTAGATGACATACAACTACCTGTTACAATGGGGAAAACGATAAGGGTTGTACTATCATGTGTGATTTTGTGGTTATGAATGCACCAAGTCCATTTAATGCTATCATTGGAAGACCTTGTAAAAAGACAACAAAGGTAATCTGGTCCCCATACCACTTGGTAATAAAGTTCACCACTCCAAAAGGAATAACAACAATAAGAGGAAACCAGCAAATAGCCAGACAATGTATGGTTATTGCAATGAAAGCTAGAAAGAATGCAGAGCATACAAAAATGGTGAACACTATCTCAGACACCAATTCGCTCAAACAATTAGATCCCTCAGTAGATTTGGGGGAACAAACTGATGTTGTCACTCTAGATGATGAAGACAATTCTAAGTGCACCAAGATAGGAAAATATCTTCCAGAGATGGAGAAAGAAAAGGTTATAGAAATCTTGCAAGTTTCAAAGATACATTTTCTTGGAATGTACAAAACATGGGAGGAGTTGACCCAGGAATTGCTACCCATTCCTTGAATATCAACGATTCGATCAAACCAGTCAAACATAAACAATGAAACTTCGCTAGTGATAGGAAAAAAACAATTGAGGAAGAAGTAAAAGCATTGCTTCAGCCTGGTATTTTTAAGGAGGTAACCTACCCAAAATGGTTAGCAACCTAGTAATGGTGAAAAAGGCATACGTGGGGTAGAGAATGTGAATAGATTTCACCAATATAAAATAAGACATTCCCAAAGGATTGTTACCATTTACCTAAGATTGATCAGGTTGTCGAAGCAATTCAGGATACAAAGCTCTAGAATTTTTAGATGCATATAAAGGATAACATCAAATATTGATGAACCCAGAAATGCAGAGAAGACAATGTTTATAACCAGCTTTGGAATATTTTGTTATGTGAAAATGCAGTTTGGCCTAAAGAATGCAGAAGCAATGTATCAGAGGGTGACTGAAAATGTGTTTCACAATCATATAGGATGAAATGTGGAGGCATAAGTGGATGAATTGGTTATCAAAAGTAGAAACATAGCCAACATCGCAGAAGACTTGAAGGAAACATTGGACACGCTAAGTTGAATTGGAATGAGGCTTAATCCCAAGAAATGCATAATTGGAGTTGGCTTGGGGAAATTCTTAGGGTACAAAGTATCCTCCAGGGGGATCGAAACCAATCCATAGAAGATACAGGCTATAGCCGAACTTTCTCAACTATAAAAGTTAAGAAAGTGCAGGTATTCATGGGATCGTTGGCAACACTTAGCAGATTTGTTTCAAAAGTAGCTGAAAAACATTTCCTACTATTTGAAATCCTTAAGAATGTAAAGAAGTTTAGCTGGAAGGAGGAAAGTCAAAAGGCATATGAATCTTTGAAGGATCAAATTCAGGTGTTGCCAACATTGAAATTACCTGTTTCTGGAGAAACCCTATATCTATAATTGAAAGTTTCACACAATGCGGTAACCTCAGTTTTTGTTCGTCGAGAGGGGAAAAGAAGCTACCTGTATACTACATTAGCAAAATACTACAAAGCGCTGAGATGGTGTACATGCAAGTTGAAAATCTATTTCTACCTTTAGTGTACTCAGCAAGAAGGTTGAGAACCTATTTCCACAGTCATGGGATCATTGTATAGTCTGATTATCTAATCAAGAATATCCTAAGCAAACTTGAAGCATCTGGTTGAATGACCAAGTGGGCTCTTGAGTTAGGGCAATACGAAATTAAATTCTAACCATGAACTGCAACCAAAGCACAAGCCCTAGTAGATTTCATCACAGAGATAAAAAGCGAGATGAGTGGGAGGTCGTCGTCGTACCTCTCAAAGATACTATTTTTAAGCCCAATATGCTCACTAAATACAACTAAGTAGATAG
>JAULKM010092151.1:0-11196 GCA_032355605.1 Rubia tinctorum
TTCGAGTAGGTCCCTTAATCTTTCTGGTTGGTTTTCATGATTGAGTTCGGGCATAGCCAAAATTAAAATGCTCTTTTTCATAGCTCTTACTGCTCTGGAGCTGATTGTTTAAACACGGGCTCCTATCTGCCTTTTTGTTTTAGTTAATTGTATATTCTTTAAAGCTTATGAATCCTGTTAGTTTAGGAATGAAGTTGAGCTCTAACTTTTTAAATCTTGATATGTGGTGTGCCAGGTATCCGAGAAAAAGGCCCGAGCATAGTGCGCCTCAAAGGGAAATATTCCATACTTTGAGACTTCTGGTACAAGTGTGGAGGAAGTTTTCCAATGCATTGCAAGGAATGCCTTAAAAAGCGGAGAAGAAGAAGAAATGTGAAGTCCCTGCTTTGCTTGTGAATCATTACTCATTGGATAATATCGGAGGTGATTGGGCTGCATAGGATGATTAGAAAATTGAGATATGTTTGTTTTTGTTGGCGTTTGGCAGGCAGACAAAGCATCAATGTTAGGAGAACATCATCGTTAATTGAATTGCCATTGCAAATAAGTACCCTACATATACAATCAGAGTGCAAGAACACTGACTTTTAACTAGCAAATAAGTAACATAACTTGCAAATAATTCATCTACGATCAGAGTGCACGAGAACAAATAATTCAGCTACGATCAGAGTATGCACGAGAACAAATAATTCAGCTACGATCAGAGTATGCACGAGAACATTGGCATTAAGTAGCAAATGAGTCGGCTACAATCAGAACACAAACATCAACAAGAAGTTCTTCTCTAACAGCTATCTGTTAGAAGAATGGTGTCCACGAACCACCGGCGAACACAACCATTAGAGGCCCTTTTCCTTTCCCTTTCCCTTTCAGCACGAAGCTCTCGTCTAGCCTCACGTGATAGAGAGATGGTGTCAAACAACCCTGGGCGAAATATCTTATCATCACCGGCCCTTTCCCTTTTCCTTGCAATTTCTGATATTATACGCTCATCATTTTCAGGAGAAGATATTTTAAAAAACGTCCTTGAAGCTTTTGCCTTCTTTCTCATCACTACCATCGCAACGAATTTACTTTTTTGAGCTGTAAATTTTCAGGGGGGAAAACAGTACTGTATTACTCACAGCGAGCCCAAGTTGTAGGCTATGGCACAGGTCTCGTAGATTAAATAGGGCACACCTACAACAGGATGGAACCTAGTCATCATCGGAAACACCACCTACGGCTGGAACATGGTTGATCCCAAACGAAATCTCTGCGCAAAACCACCAGACATCAGCTTCTCAAATTTGGGATTACAAAATAGTCCTATTCAAAAACAAAACTTGCGATCCCTTTTCTGTCAACAACAATCTCAATGATTTTGGGAAACATTGATCACTATTGATTACAAATCGACCGACTCAGAGTTTGCCTGCTGCGCGAAGCCACGGAAACCCTACTTCTCTTGCTTCTCGTTCTCGCGTATGCTTCCCTTCTTTAATCTCACAGTTGCTTCATTATATACACACATAATTACTACATGTATTTCGGCCCTAAGAGAAACTTTAAACGGGCCACCTAATCCTTCAAATTTATACATTTAATAAAGTACTGTATTCTTTTCCCACCTAAAACGTAATAAACTCTTCTTCTATTATACCGACTAACAGTAGACCAAACATGAATTTTTTTATGAAATTACTTCCGGGGTCAATTTATAATTATTGAAATGTATTTTAAAAAGTTTTTCAAAACTATAGGAAGTTCGGAGCAATAAATAAAAACATAAATGAAACTATATCATCGATTACATCAATTATAAAATGGCCCGTTTAACGAATAGTCGGTCTAAAATAATATTTAGTGAAAATATTGGTTTAAAATAATTTAAAAAATAAAGTGTTTTATATGTGTGGACTTATAAAATATTATTTTAAAATAACTGCAAAAATAGGAACTCGCTGTAATAAATATAAACAAAAATAAAATTATACCATTGAATGTATCAGTTATAAAATGACCCATTTTAATGGCTAGTCAATCTAAAATTACATTTAGTGAACTTAATAAGTATCCAATCTTGGTTCAAATTAATTGCAAAAATTAAGTGACTCAAAATTTGGACTTATATTATTTATGGTTCAGTTGGCGGGAAGAGTTCAATAATGCTGACAAATGTTTATTGAAGTTGAATCACTAGCATATAAATTGGTTCTGGTTTGTTTCATATGGATTTGCGTTTGACTGATCTTATGAGTTTGGTGATGTGAGAATGGAGAGAAAATGCCAATCTTGATTCTTGTTTGTTTTAGTTGGATTTAGGTTGCCTATGGATTTTATGGGAAAACTCTGAATCTGTCATTTCTTGATGTTCACATTTGTCATTGGAATTGAATTCAACAGATTTCATGTTATTCACAGACTTATGATCGACTCTTCATTCAAAAATGGTTGAAATATGGTGGGAGAAAGGAAAATAGAGATATTGTTTGATTTGTTACCCGAAGGTAGTGAAGTGCACATTCAACCATTGTTGAGCTCATGAGTATTAGTGAGGTTATATGGTTCATACGGGACAGATCATGATTAATACTTGCTGTTAAATTGAATTCACATATGACAACAGTGTCCCAGTCGTTGGCAATGCATCATCAGTATTGCTGAAGAGAAATGAAGAGTTATAAGACAATGAAGGAGTAATGAATATACCCAATATTACTAATTATTGAGATTTCAATGATAATAATAGAATGATATATTTATGTTCATTATTTCCTCTATTCACAATGCATAAGTTGGCTCTACGTTTGTCAAAGTGTAACTGATTTCAATAGAAACAAAGAGTGTGATTGAATAAGGACATCCAAAACAAGTATTTGATATGGTGGCATCAGTTTGTATTTGTGCTTATCATCTTTGCACCAATGAACAATCAAGAATGCAATTTTATGCTCATTGTCCCAAACACTGAAACACATACCACTTACTAGTATATGTGACTTAACAAATCAAAAGAAAGTATGTGAATCAGAAAATGATTAATGATTAGGTAGTTTAATACTTACGAAAATTATCCAACAAAATCTCGTTCCATAAAAATTACTAATCATCCTCTACATCATCTCCAAACGACAATTTAAATGATTGTTAACGTGTTGGACACTTCAAATTTCATATAGGTACTCTATTAAGTAGCATGAGTTCGTAATTCACGGCCTTTCTATCTACAACGGGATAATGGTGGCAGATAATGATATTTGGCACGAAACCATATCTAATTCAAAGTCTTCCTGATTATCTGGAGGTTCAGTCTCTTCCATCACATTTCTTGCCTCAGTTGCCGAATCTAAGAGAACTGGCCAGATTGGTGTCTTTGTTCATATCTGCACCACAGATTCTAAAGGAAGAGTGGCTTTTCCTGGGATTTTGGAACAATTTAATGAAATGCGGTTGGATGGACTTAACTTCGGTGATTTCTTGCTACCAGTAGAAACTGAAGCCGAGTCACTTCTAACCAACCGGAGATGGGGTTTTATCCATTGACTGCAAATGAAAGCAGCCATGAATGTTTTCTGCACTTCCATTTCCAGAAGCAGATACCACATTATAACTCGGAGTTCCTTTTTCAGATGAAACTTCATTAGGTTCTGTCACCAATTCCTTGGTTAACAGAGGATGTGATACAGAAGCAATTTCTCTAAGCGGCTGTTGCTTGGTTCCAGTATTTGGAGCCTCTTCTTCAGAATCCTCCGCTTGAGCTTCCATCATCTCCAATTCATATGAACTGCACAGTAATATGCATGATTCATAAACGAAACCCCAAAAGCGAGAAATGGATATTTGTAATGCAAACAAGAGTATGAAACTATAAGAAATGAGCATCAAATTTGCTCTCACCTCTTATAGCATAGTTAGCTCCTGGAAGAATGCTCCATTGTTTTAAACTCTCCAAGAAGAGGCCAAATGTTTTGGGTATATCAGCAAGAGAAACTCAGAAGGGAAAAAACAACAATAAATTTGCTAAGAATGATATTAAAAGCTTTAAATGAGTGAGATTTCTGATCAATTGAGTTTAGGATGTACCAATCCTCTAGCCATAGATGGTTGACAAATTCCTACAGCATCGAACTTCTTTGCGAGTTCATACTTATCGCCTGTCAAGACCAACTGAAACTATAAGGTCTTAACATAATAACCGAAGAAGTGAACAAGATCAAATGAAAGATCATGCAGTTCTTCACTTGACCTTAAAAACTGATTGAGCAAATTTTCTAGTTTCATAAACAATGCATGCCATGATATATTAGTAAAATATACAACTGCAACCATACAAGACCAATCTTCGTGTTTGTAGCATATAAGATGAGTAACCTTGGCTAAGCCAAAGGCTTGGAATGATTTGCACCCATCATCTGCTAAACGGAAGAACCGAATATTAAAAGGTTTTGAATAGAGGATCATCATCAAAGAAACAAAATCAAAGACCATTCTCAGCAAATAACTTTGGAAAAAACTTAACAATGTAACCAAACAAAAGGATGCAAGGCAGGTGGATATCATGATGTCCTCACGGATATGGGCTTTGTATCCAGTCAAGCAGACAACCAAATTTTGGCACCAGGAATCCCATTTAAGTCCCTTAAAGGTCTGTACATGATCTGCACAAAGAAAGATCATAAATTTCGGTAGTTATAAATAGAAGGACAGCGCTGCAAGCAACTATACGGTCTCGTCCATTCAGTAGGTCGTAATATGCAAAACAAAATGTAGTTTATATTCAACTACAGTATCATTTCAGAAGTAGCGAGTGCGTAAAACTTCCAACAATATATACTGTGAGTCTATGAGTTTGTACTTAAAACACAATCGATTTCAGTTGCAACTCCATGTGTTACACTATTGGTCTTTCACGGTCATGAAGAGACGTGTTTAAGCTAATGTAATGAAACATTATTTTTAAGATTAGACAACATAATGAATCTAACAAGATTGCACATGATAATGCTAGTAATTGTATAACAATGGGTTACAAAACCAGTATAACGTGACACAAATAGTGGGGTGGAAGGAACATATAGCTTACTTTAGATCAACGGAAATTTGATTTGATGGAATTTAGCTTACTTTAATCATATAGTAGTTACTATTTTTTAACATATTTATTTACAAGTCAGGTCACTTCAATTCAGATAAGCTAGGGAAGAACAGTGCCTTGGAACATTAATTTCCTGGACCAAACAGATAAAAAAAATAAGTAACAGATAAGACGACACACACAGTAAAAATTAGTTCTACCTTCACACAAATGGCTAAAATTAACATTTCTACATTGGGTAAAATATGCAAGATGAGGACATAAAACAGTGCCTACCATACAAAGAACTATAGTCTGTGGGTTGTAATATGCAACCACAGACTATTCAGTGGGTTGCAACCCAAGATGAGGACTTCTGAATGGTCTCGTCCATTCAGTGGGTTGTAATATGCAAAACAAAAATGTAGCGTGTGTATTCAACTACAATATCATTTCAGAAGTAGCGAGTGCATAAAACTTCAAACAATGTATACTATGAGTTTATACTTACAACACAGGCGATTTCAGTTGCAACTCCTTGTGTTGTACTATTGGTGTTACGTCGATTCTTTCACGGTCATGAAGAGACGTGTTTAAGCTAATGTAATGAAAAATTATTTTTAAGATTAGAAAACATGCCGAATCTAACACGATTCCACGTGATAATGCTAGTAATTGTATATCAATGGGATAACAAAACCAGTATAATGTGACACAAATAGTGGGGTGGAAGGAATATAGCTTACTTTAGATCAACGGAAATTTGATTTGATGGAATGTAGCTTACCTTAATCATATTCTCACTACTTTTTAACATACTTATTTACAGGTCAGTTCACTTCAATTCAAATAAGCTAGGAAAGAACAGGGCCTTGGAACATTAATTTCCTGGACCAGACAGATAAAAAAATAAGTGACAGATAAGACAACACACAGAGTAAAAATTAGTTCTACCTTCACACAAATGGCTAAAATTAACATTTCTACATTGGGCGAAATATGCAAGATGAAGGACATAAAACAGTGCCTACCACACCGAACAATCAACACTAGCAAAGCATAATACTTATAATCACCAGAAACATATAGCAAATTGAATCAGCCAACACAAAGAAGCTGGTTAAAAAACTAACCGATGCATTGTCAGCAAGCCCCCCGATGTCAAAACTATGGTCAACCAACAGAGTGGTTGCCAATGCATCGCCAGCTTGCAGTCTCTTCGATCAGCAACACAGACAGGATAATCCTACAATAATCACGAACCAAAGATGTACTATTAGGCTCCACTTTGCTTCATCAAAAATTTATTACATAACAACGTATCTAACAGGATTCAAAACGGTGACAAATTTTCTAATATATCAATGAAATTGCATATTTATGCAAAGTAATCCAAAAAATTGAAAAAACAACTTTATCGACAGTCACGTGAGTGAAGCGGCTGCCGTACCGGCCAAAATCTATTCCGCCGCCGCTTATCAATTTTGACCGGACCTGAGAGAGAAATCGCGAGACGGAAATCAAACAATTAATCAATCAATCCTTCTCTACAGGAAGCGGATAAGTTAGGGGTTGAAAAATACCGCTTGACGTGCGCCGAGATCGAATCCTAAAAGAACGAAGTGAACTCCGGCGAAGGTTCTAGGCGGATCCTCGTATAGCGCCGCCGCCATTTCCTCATGTTAACTCGCTTCCGCCGATTGAAGAGTGTCGAGTTTTTCGCCGTCGAATAACTATCGACGATTACTATGCAAATAAAACAGAAGAATCTGTGGCAGTATTCAATTGCGAGAGTAGATGTTATGCGGAACTGAAATGGAGAAATGCAGATTTTGAGGAGTAGCTTGCCGGGGAAGATGAAGAAAAGAAAGTGGGATTATTTTATTTTTGGGGAGTTATTCTGGCGGGAAAACAAAATTTATTGGGCATATGGGCTTTACCCAATTTAATGTTCAAGTAGTTTGGCGCTCCGGCCTTCACTAGTTGGGCTGGGTCATCTAAATGTTTGAGAAGATACTTAAGTAGAGAAAAAAAATCTATACTAATAACTAAAACAACCACCATGACAAGTCCCTTCCTTTATATATGCCGGATCAGCTTGCCATATCAGATATTAAAAAATGAATTGTGTAATTAATAAACGCAGCATTAGACAACTTAAATCTACCTCGTTTAATGTTTATCTCTTCCTTGATGAGTATATTTGTGAACATTCCATTCATCAGCAATTGTTCAATTCTGTCTGATTGATTTTGTGAGTGATTTATGCTTCCTATATTATTTTTTTGTAAAAAAATCTAATCTCTTCACTGGTAGATTTCAAAATTTGTTGACAAAATTAGTTGATTGATTTATAAAATAACTAAAGTCCCAATCTGCCATATCAAAATTTGAAGAAAAAAATGAGATAAGAATATAATTTTTGTTGGACTAGCTACAGTAAAGTTGATAGAGCAACAACCGTAAGTTAAGTTTAACTAAAAATTAAAGATGATTACTTCATATAATATATCTGTGTTTCAAAGATATTTTGCTGATAAACGAGGAGTTGTGCTTTCTCACGAATATTTAATATCCAGCCTCATATTTATCATCCTTTTTAAATGCATTCCATAATCATCTTTTAATCCATATATCTGTCTGATCATTAATCCACGTAGTCTTTTTAAAAAAACTTTTCCTTTCTAATAAATGATGCATTATTTATAAATTTTCTTTTTTTTCAATTTATATCTTCTAATTTAAATTTTGTTTATATTTTGTGCATATAAGACTAAATAATACAATTATTACATTGATTACTAATATAATAAATATTACTTGAATAAAATTTTATTACAATTATTTAATTAGAACAAAATATTTGAGTCCGTCTCTTAAAAGACGGTCTTTCCATGAGTCATGGAAAGACCAAGATTTAAAGTGTAAATTGGAAGAAATTAAGATAAATTTTTTGGGTTGTATGAACCGAGTTATAAAATTTATAACTACTACACGTTGCATAATAAAACTTTAATATTGCAACAAAGACGATTGACCTTTTATTATTATAATTAAACTCCGTCTTTCCATAAACCCATGGAAAGACCGTCTTTCCCAAGAGTTTGTCAAAATATTTTTAAAAATAATATGAATATGTAGTATAACTTAAATAGTTTATAGAATAATAATTTATTCCTTTTTGAGAATACGTCCTTGCATGTCTTTTGTATTTCCTTTTAAAAGAGATATAAATTTATAATTTCAGTTAAATAATTATTCATTAAGTATCATCTAACATTTCTTATTTTTATCACTATATTTTTTATAAACGTAAAGTATTTGTATATAACTGTTAATAATTTCTACATAAAAAGAGTACGCATCGATAAGGATTGAGTCGATTTGCTTTCATTCAAAGCATTATAATATTAATAAATATATTAATTTATTATAAATTCTTCAGCATGTGTATTCTATATACATATGACCCGGAATCATTAATTCCCCAAATATTTGTGCACAACATCCCCAAAAATTGATATTTGCACATAGATCCCTTATTCTTCTTCCAAACTTTTTAAAATTTAGTTTAGAACCTCATCTTTAATTAAACTTCATAATATTACACATTAATCTTTTGTCTATGATTGTTCTAGTTCTTGAAGAAATGGCGTATGGGTGTTTCAAATCCGAACTGGTTGAGAATTTCCCCTATTTCAGTGGCAAGAACCCAAGGGTTTGGGTGGAAAAGTTCAATCAATTGTTTTCAGTGAATTCGACACCAGAGGCTCATAGATTGAAGCTGGTGGAACCCTATTTGAATGAGCGAGCAGCGACTTGGTTTGAAGTCGTTCAACTTGTAAGAGGTCTAGTTTCTTGGGAAATTTTTGCGGAACTTCTCATCTCTCGATTTGGTGCTGATGAAATTAAAGAAAAATGGCAATTACCAGCTGCGGATTATGAATTTTCAGAAATTTGGGTTGCGGTTGAAGACAGGGGAAATTTAGTCACGTTCTGATGGTCTCAGACAAGACTTTGGCATGCTTAAAATACAACCAGTCCTTTCAATAAACAAATATACCATACAGCGAGTAATCTAAATAAGTCAATGAAACAAAACTAAATTACAGCAATGCAGATTTTATGCTGCATTTGTCATTACTGGATAGAATAAAAAATGTAATTTAGCTCCAATGTGTTGCTCTTTCCCAAATAAATTTTCTTCAAATTCTCCTCTTTTTCAGCTCAGTTCAACCCATTAAGCCTCTTTTTTCGGAATTCTATTCATAATCATCCCGAGATGAAGTTAGCAACTTTTTTTGATAGAAAATATAACACAGTCAGACTCAAAGCCAAGAGCTGAACAGAACTACATGCAACCAAGTCGAAGACAAACCAACATTCTAGTGGAACACGAACGCAAATAATTTAACTACAAAGAGAGTACGTAAACACTAACTGATAAATTAGAAGTATACTTCTAGCAACTAGAATTCAATTGATAGTATAGTCAATCAAACTAAACCAAACTACAGCAATGCAGATTTTATGCTACATTCGTCATTACTGGATAGCATAGACAATGTAATTCAGCATCAATGCTTTGTTCCTTCTCAAATAAACTTTCCTCAAATTCTTCTCTTTTTCAGCTAAGTTCTACCCATTAAGCCTCTTTTTCTGCATTCTATTCATAAAGACCCTAGGATCAAGTTGACAACTTTTTGACAAAAAATAGAACACACTCAGACTCAAAGCCAAGTGGAAGCCAAACCAACATTCTATTGGAACAAGAACGCAAATAATTTAACTACTGAGAGAGTACGTGAACATTAACAGATAAATTTGATGTAAACTTCTAGCATCTAGAATTTAATTGATAGTATAGTCAATCAAACAAAACTAAACTACATCAATGCAGATTTTATGCCACATTCGTCATTACTGGATAGCATCGAAAATGTAATTCAGCATCAATGTGTTGTTCTTTCTCAAGTAAACTTTCCTCAAATTCTTCTCTTTTCAGCCAAATTCTACCCATTAAGCCTCTTTTTCTGTATTCTATTCATAAGGTCCCCAGAATCAAGTCAACAACTTTTTGACAAAAAATAGAACACACTCAGACTCAAAGCCAAGTCGAAGCCAAACCAACATTCTGCTGGAACAAGAACGCAAATAATTTAACTACAAAGAGAGTAGGTGACCATTAACTAATAAGTTAACTACGAAACGTTTCGTAGGGTATTAACAAGTGAATAACTTAACAACAGTCACGGTAGAATGCAAAAATAACCCACCAAGAAAATACAAATAGCACTCTCTTCCAATCAAGCATACCCAACTACAGTCACAACTCAAGAAGACAATCCAATCAGAATAAATTGCAGACTTAACTAACACTTTGTTACACACTATGTAATTCAGCATTGTTGTGCTGCTCTTGTTTCTCATAGAACTCTCTCAAACTTTCCTCAAACTCTTCTCTTTTTATTTACTGCCCAGTTCTTCCCCATAACCCTCCATCATCTACTATCTGAACTTTATTCATAAAAATAAAACCCCAGGATCAATAAAACAACTCTTGGACAAAGAGGAACCGAAGAGAAGAGGTGGAAAGATTAAGTGTATAGCCAACTACAGGCTGAACCAACATTCTGTTGGAATGGAGGGAATGTTAGCTCAGATAAGTCAGCTGCAATCAGAGCTACAATGAGAACGCTAATGTCAAATCGCAAAACAGTCAAGTACGAGAACATAGCATTAACTTATTAAATAAGTGGAGAGCACAAGAACATTAACATTAACTTGCAAATAAATATGCCCAGAGTACGAGAACTTGCAAATAAGTCAGCTACAATGGGAGAATAAAACTACCAAACAGTAGATAACAACGGAGCAGGAGGAGTAATAATCCTATCCCTTTCCTAGAAGGACGGTGTTAGAAGAGTGGCGTCCACCAACCCCAGGCGAACAATACCATTAGAGGCCCTTTTCCTCTCCCTTTCCCTTTTCCTTTCAGCATGAAGCTCTTGTCTAGCCTCACGAGATAGATGGATGATGTCAAAGAACCCTGGGCGAAACTCCTTATCACCACCGGCCATTTTCCTTTTCCATGCAAGACTCGATAGTATACGCTTATCCTTTTCAGGATAAGATCT
>JAULKM010092162.1:0-11194 GCA_032355605.1 Rubia tinctorum
TAATTCTAATCAAAATAAAATTGAATATTCTAAACACTAATTAAAATATTACCAAAACTCTTCTAAACCAACATGGCTGAGTTTATGGCTTCATTAATAATAATAAAAATAAACTAAAATGATCACACTACCTTATTAAAAAACCCAATGGGAAAAAGAGTATAGTGTTGAACTCCTAAAAATACTAAACTAAGAAGAAAAAAAGATATTTTGACCTCTTATCACAGGGTGTCAGGGTGCTCGCTACACATAAGGACATCTTTGTGAAATCTCAACCACCTAAGATTGATATTGCATCAAGTAGTAAACTAAGAGAGATTGATGCTTTGAAATCCACATTAAGCCAACTAGTGTCTTATCTGTCGCAATAATCGAATGGGACGAAAATGTCACTTGACTTTGAGAGAATCATTGCAATTTCTAAACCAACACCGTCAACTCCTCCTAATGGTGCTTCTCCGACAACCTCAACAAATAAAAAACTTGAGTGTGATTGTGGGCCCGTACCCTAGTCTCTGACTTCGTCAACACCTCTTGCCTTCGATCGACTAAGAACAAAGTTTACACCACCCAACGCAACATGAATGTATGAGTAAATACATTACACTATTAATATAGAAGCATATTTCATTCTTTGTTTTGGATTAGCAAGTCTTCTTGTGTAGGATAATTACTTGTGCATATTACTTGCCAAACGTGTTGATGGACAGAGCCACATCGTGGCGGAAGGTAAAGTGTACACATCTATATGAGTGCATCATCATAAGCCAGTTGCGAATGATAATGTGGGGGTCAATGTCACAAAGGCCTCGTAGATGTTGTGGCTCTTCCAGTCCCAGAAACTGAGCCAAGAACATTGGACGAGACATTGGGAATGTTCGTGGAATGGCTCCCTTACTTTGGTAGATATTTTAGCGAACGGGCCTACAAACAAGGTATAACATGATAATTAATATACTATTACTCGTGAGTTGAGACAAATGTTTTATATATAAATTTTAAGGTTTTTTTAATGTAGATTTAGACAAGGATTAGTAATGCAACAAAATTACCCAATCCATGTGGGATCCTAAACTAATAAAGAATCATGTTTCTAGAATGAAGCCACCACCATACAATCCCTCGAAGGATGGTTCCTTGAAGAACATCCATACGATTGTGAAGGCATACCCTTCCTCATATTCGTACAAAATTCCCGTGGAAGAAGTGAGTATTTTTGGGTACCGGGTAAATCCTATTATCCGGAAAGAGAATTTGGAAGAATTGTTAAATTTCATGCTCTTACTCCCGCGATGCAACTACATTGTTTGTAAGTATTAATTCATCACCCTAATTTAAATCAGGGATATTAATAATTCGTGTATGTCTTTCATGTTTATAGGCTCTAACCACGTACAATACTAACCATGTCTATAGGCTCTCGCATGTACAATCCATTTCTGAATTCTAAGGTCTGGTAGGGGTTCATTTCCCATTAAAGATCCAACATGACCTTGTTGCAATGGAAGAGCATTTGGCCTATTTGAGCTCGAGGTTAATGCAAAAGGAAAACTCCATATACATCGTACCTTATTACAAGCTGTGAGTCAACTCTACTTATTGCATTAGTCTTTTTTTGGATTCTATTAAAGATTATGGGATTGTATTGAGTTAATGACGATTTCATTTTTATAAAAAAACATTGGATGGTGGCCATCATTTTTCTTCCATCAAACACGGTGTTTTGGTATTATCCATTACATCAAACGTCCCCATAAACTATTCATTCGCAATTAATAAAGTGATGACAAATCACATGATTACCAAGAAAAAAGGATTCACGTGGAAGTCCCTCAAGGTTACCATTAACTTAAAAGATGTATTATGAAATAAGGATTGCTATAAGGTACTTAAATATATGTGTTTGTTTACAATTTGTCCGTTCGAATAGCATAAAAAATAATAGGGCACGTGGGAAAGCGGTTACTATTGTATGCGCTTTATGAAGTACTTGGTCTTTCCTGTGAGAGAGAATCAATTTTATCTACAAAATTTATCTATTATTCTCACATATTGAATCTAATCAATAATATCCCAACTATGCACAACTTATTTATCAATTATGGACTTACTCGTTGTTGTAGTATTTTTCTGAAGACAAAGCGGCCATACCCCACTAAGTTTTTGGAGGATTTAAGGGAAAGTTGGGCTCTCTTTATGATGGTAAATAATTTTAATCCTTTAGTTAACCCATCTACGATAAGAGAAACTTTTATTAGGTTGACTTTTTAACTAGTGGAAAACATACCCATTAAAGGCGGTTCCTTTGGGACAGAGAAGTCACTCTAAAACTGACTTCTTTGGTCGTGCCTTTGATCCTTGGTGATCAAAGGCGGTTCTAGGAACCTCCTTTGAATGACTAGGATTGAAGGCAGTCATCAACCACCTTTGATTAGTTCCGAGCTCGGAACATATACCGTGACAATCGGAGTATAGGTGCAGTTCCGAGTGTGAAACTGATTCTTTGATCGTCTAATGAAGTTCATGATTCCGATTGAGGAACTAATTTTTTAGTTTTGAGTGTGGAACTATTGACCAAACAGTAGCAGGAGAACTGCTGTTACAATATCAGAACTGTGTCGGGGCTGTAGAATGTTTTCCTCCATCGGGGATTAGTTCTGGATATGCACAAGATTATTTATTCAGGAAATGTGGTTACCAGGGATACAGTTCTGAGTATGGAACAGTGTCTGAACTATATGTTACGATAGAATAACAATTATTCTAGACTGTAAAAAAAATGGAATATGAGATGTAGTTCCTCTTTTGGAACTCTGTTAGGATATTATGGTAAAATCATTTTAATTCACTACAAACCGGCTTTTCGAAAGCCTTTTAAAATAGATCTAGATTGTACAAAATACAAGCAAATATGACACTAACTATGTTAACAAAGCAACAATCTATAGATTGGATTTTAAGTCATTAGAAATTAAATTCTGCACAAAAATGTAATCTAATACTATTCTCTCATAATATATACCACATTTGGATTCCAAATTGAAGAGGTGCGGGAGTGCACAAGATACCTGGCCAAACACTTTGTTGTACTATTGATATCTTCTTTTCCATTTGACTTTTCAACCCTAGGAAAATTCTGTGAAACATCCAATGTAAGAAAAGAAGAATTAGTCCGACAAATTTCATTTCTCAAATATAATATCTAAGATATCCTCACAAAATTTTTAGTACTCACCTCATGGATTTCTAGGATATCCTAGTGAACATATAGAATACACTCCACTCTGCATAACATTACTTAATAGTTGCATTCCCATTGCTTGTTTCTTGTACTAATAAGATGAATTTAAATTAGCATCATATAATTACAAATACCTAATGAATGAATAGAATTTTGCAACATCAATAGATAGTCACACCTTGATTTTTTTTAGGGCTCAACCCTTATTACCATTATTCCCTGGAATTTTAATGAACGCATCGGTATTGAAGAGCATACAGTAAACACGATTGTTGTTGGGGGAGTGAAACATTATTTTACCATGGTCTCTATAACATTGTGGTAACATATTAAAAATAATAATGTATTAAAATATTAATTTGGGTTAAATGACACGAGTTTTTAACCATCACCTTTCAATATGTGTATAGATACAAATAAAAAATACCTTACAATACTTACATTTTCCTCATTATTCAAGGTTCTTATCTTTTGAATTTCCCCACTATCTGATGCCTCTTCCTCAACTTCTTCATCACCTATTGTATTGGAATGTCCTTCAATTGTACCTTTTTGTACTTCTCAGTTTTTTCCCATAATGAATAGGATCAAAGGTGGACAATCAATGCATTCCACTTGAAAATTACTAGCTCACAAAAGAGGGCATAAGATTTTTTAAAAAACTTAAATGAATCACAATATTTCACTCACATGTACATATCTTGTTTAAGAACATTCAAAACCAAAAATGTTATTTATAATCTCATCACCTCAACACGACATCACAAACACATTTATTTTTACCTTTTAGTGGGTGTCATATCTAGAAAAGTTGTAGGTAGACCATAGGCTTCACCATGTAAAAACCCCTTACCAAAATCCAAGCTCTGTGGTTTTGATTCTTTAGAAAATATGTGTGGTAGATGATGATCTAGGGTTTTTGAAGGTTTTAAAATAGAAGTAATAATTTGAGGCGAGAATTATGTAGTTTATGTGGGAAAAGGTACGGGGAGGGGTTTTAGAGGTGAAAATGAGATGGAACTCCTGCTGAAAAGAAATGGCCATTAAAATACCCCTTTTGAAAACATCTTTAATGCTCTTGTTTTTTTACATGCCCGATTATGTTTCGAGTCTGAAACTCTGTCTCCTTCCAGGTTCCAAAACGGGAACAACATCCTCTCTTTGGTAATTTGAATAGATTAAGTTCTGAACTCGGAACCTAATAAAGGTATAAAAATAGGGGCTGGATTTCATAAACCGAAAATCCCTAATTAACCTTGTCTGAATCCTCTTGTTCTATGAACCCATAACCAACTCTTCAACTTCCACATTGCAACAAAAAATTGAGTATGGGTCCTAGGTAACATGGTGGAAAATTGGGTGGTGGGTGTGGGAATGCATCTTCCCCGAGTCATCGACCAACTCAACCGAGCTCCCGTGGTGCTTCAGAACTGTTCTACAACCGTATTACAGAAAATAGGTACGTGGAGTTAAATTGTAGGAAGTGTAGTAATCCTAAGGTTCTTCGTGCTAGTGATGTGGTGCCTCTAGGGTTAGGGTATTTGGTTGAAAAATTGAAGAGCAAGGGTTTCGAAAAATTACTTATGTTAGATGGAGTCCTACAATTCTACATTAATTTAGTACATGATAGAAACAAGAAGGAGCCGACTATTGCGAACGGTGTGACTATACCCATCAAAATTAAAATTTAGTTAATGATGCCCTAGGTATAGAATATACAGACCCCACTAAAATGAAGCTCATCGATGAGAGTGGACCTGTTGAAATATTCCATCAACAGAATTGGCCCTGGGTTACGGAAGTAACCTCTTTGTGCCCGGTAGCAATGGAAAATAAATATTTCAATTGGTCAAGATCGGCACCTAGGCAAGCTGAGAGGTACGATGTGAGAGTGATGTCAGTGGAGAATAGGATAATATATTAATGGATTTGTCCGAACGTCCTTCCGTCTGGTGTCCGAACGTCCTTCTATTACTTGATGGAGGGTGTCAAGATCAACCCCAGATATAATTTTTTTGTATACGTTGAAAGCTGCAGTGGGTAAAAAGAAGGATTTTCCGTATGGTGGCTTGATCACGACGTTGATCAAGAAGTGGAAGATTTTGCCCGTTGACAAACCCGTGCACAAGGAGTATTATGACTAGGCTTGGTTCGACCACAAGCACTTTGTTCTGAACAAAAATGGAGTATATTTTCACTGCATGGTTCCCGGGTCATCCTCTAGGATAGTGAAGAGGAGTCGGGACGAGGCGATGTTTATAGCAGAGGCTTCTTCGTCTCATTAGTAGCTAAACCTTAATTATTTTTCAGGGATGTTTTTTAAACATTTCCCAATGTGTATTTCATATTTATTGGTTGTGTTTTTTTGGGAGGCAAGGTTCTTCGATGATTACCATGAAAAGTACATGTCATACATGTGCAGCGAAGTTGGTGCCGCGAATGAAAAGTTAGCTGCGACTGAAGCTAGGCCCAACAAATTCATTGATTCCACTGAACTCAAGATTGTGCTTAGTAAAGATGAGGGGATGAAAATATTCAAACTCATACATGGTTAGGATGAATTAAATGTTTTGTATTGATTTAGTGTTGAAAAATTTATTGAACTTGAGTTTATGATAATTTGGGTAGGTTTTTTCGGACAAAAAATGACTTGAAGATTTGGATATCATATCTTTGACAAAGTTCAATGTTTAATGGTTGTTTACATTAAATGGTTGTCGTTTGTAGTCATACTTATGTGATTATAGTTAATGGTTGTTTACTTTCAATTACCATACTTTAAGAAACACTTCCGATAGAGGAACTATTTCTTGTGTATGGAAAACTGTTCCCAAAACGTGTTCAGAGTTTGAAACTAGTTATTTAGGATTAAAATAACTGAGATGAAATACATGTTTTATGATTGTTCCAAGCTCTAGCATTTTTTCAGGACTAAAGGGTGTTTTCAAGCTTTTTTAATTGACAGTTATGATGCGAGCTTGGAACTAAATAAGAGGCTGTTACGAGTCGGAACAAAGGTTCTGAATTTTGGTGTCATTTCTTGAATTAAATTGATCATCTACAATAAAATGGTAATTTTTTTTTTCTGCTGAAAACAACTTACGAGCTTAGAATTGAATGTCAGGTTTACGTGTTAACACGAAAGTAACTATTTCAAGTACGGAACAACGCTTTCGAACTCTGAGTTGTTTTCAGGAACAAGTCTGGCCAATTGTAAGAATTTTTTAGTTTAAGTTCATATTTTTCGAATATTAGTTACGATTTTGTAACTTAATCGTATCCATCCATTAAAAGCACGAATATTGGTGTTCCAAGTCTGAAACTCTAATTTCGAACTCTTTTTTTTTCCAGGACAGATGCTGATGTAAAATGACTATTTGAATTCCAATTCTAATAAATTCCAACAATTAGTTCCAGACTCAGAACTCTAAATCGGATTTTTGTCAATGATTGTAATATTGTAGTTCCGATATTGGAACTGTTTATCGCCTCTTTAAAAAAAAGTAGAAGACGTTGCTTCGAGATCGGAAGATAGTTCCCTACAAAGAGAAAAACAGATCAAGAATCATTATAACAAACCCTAAAGCCATTCCAAGTGTGTAACTTCATCCCTGGCCCAAATTCAAACTCTCACACAAACGTGGGAAATACCATGTCATCTTCAAATCCAATCACATTGGTTTAGCTCCGTCAGGCAAAGTCCACAAGAGGAAGTCAACCGAGGAATCTGGGCTACGAAGCGAGGTTTGTTTCTCTCGAAGCCCAAGCTAGTTTAATACTTTAAGGGATTATAGTAAGATATTGGATAGCTATATAATAGATTTGAGTTGGTATAACAACATTAGATAGCCATATTGAAAATAATAATCAAGAATCTGCCTTACGTAAACTTGGTTACGTTAATATTGCGAGGTGTGACTGGGTTGGATTTTCATGGAGAGGAAAAGGGGTGTAAATACTTTAACAAGCTGTCTTTTGAGAATAAAAGGGGATACTACACGAGAACAAGTGGTGTCACCAAAATGTTGATGCGGTCGAGCCTCATAAGAGAGCAAGAGTAGAAAAAGGTAAATTTGCGTTTTTAACAATCAATCCTTGCTTTTTTACCTATCATATTTTAATTTTAATTTATACAATATTATGGCACAGGAGGTTGGGCCAAAATTTATCAAGAGCATGAAGAATTGCTACACATGGGTAAGGGACGAAGTCGGTCAACTGAGCGAGCGCATATGGAAGTTACAAAATAAGAAACGTGCTTACGAGAGAGCCTTCAAAGAGTCCAAGATGCCCCGCCTAAAGCGATGCTCTTTGGTGTGACATAAGTTAGGCCTGTACTGGGGATTCTTTGTACTTTTGGATCTACTAACTAGACTACTTGAATGATTATGACCACTAGTTGGATTAATAAATTTGGATGTTATTTGGATGTTCAATTGCATATATTTAGTTACTCAGAGTGTAAATAGCAATATATATTAGCCCAACAGGTTCTGTAGCATGTTCTTAAATCGTAAGGAAGAAACAAGGGAAGCAAGAACCTATAACCAAGTGTGCCGAAACAGTTCCGAGCTCGGAACCGTTTCTCATTTAATTGCCATCTTAAAAAAACACTGGAATGAAGCACACGAATCATGTCCTAGATTTCTTCTACTTCTTTGATTACTCCCTCTTCAATTTCCTCATATTTTTGGTCATCTTGCCTTGGGCATCGACCCATACCGCCTCATCATGGTCTGACCTTTCGACATGCACACACGAGCTCGCCTCATCTTTTTCAAACATCAAATCATCGTCATTAGCAAAGAAGAAAGCATTTGTCCCAAAATTTATGAAATCTTCAAAATCATTTTCATAGAAAAATCCCTCTTTCCTTGAACACAAATCTCCCAATTCAGGTCCATCGGGTCCTGGACAAAGAAAACATGATGCGCTTTATATTCTAATATTAATGGGTCCTCTCCCCAGGTCACATGGCTCCGATCAACCAAAGTGAATCCCAAGTTCTCCGTTCTTTGACCACTGTTAACATCTACCCATTCACACATAAAAATGGTTACTAGCATGACCACATAATGAAGCTCCCATATTTCAACTATGGCTCCAAAATACCATGTGTGGGTATAGGTTGTATCCTTCTTGCTATACCTAGCAACATGCAGCGCCTCCGAAATAAGAAAAACTCCATTGTTTTGGGGAAAACCCATATCATCCACTGCTTTTGTGGAAAACGTAAAACCATTGATGTCGTACCCTCCATATGAAAGCACCGTGCAAATAGGTGTACGTGCTAGCCACTTAACTCTTTTTGGATGTCTACCTCTGTCTACGTGACCCCAAAGCCACGATGCAAATGTGTTAGGGTGCTATTGGAGAAATTTTTCTTCATTGAATGAAGAATGAGGCCCGCACATCTGATTCATGTGCACCTCAGCATATGGAACACCGTCATCATGGTTCCAAAGTACATATAAATGAACAAAACATAAACCCTCTGCACTAGGGCTGAGCAGCTTACCCTGTAGAACACTTTGTCCATCTAATTGGCCTTCATGTCTAGAACTAGGAAGCCCAATCAAATCAACCTCTTTTAAATATTCAATATAGAACTCTATTACCTCCTCTACCATGTACCATTGCAATATTTTCATATGGACTATATCTTTTCTTCATAAAAAGTTTGAAAATTTTCATATACCGTTCAAAAGGATACATCCAGCTCAAAAATATTGGACCACATAGCTTGATCTCACAGAAGAAATGGACAATAAAATGGAATATAATGTCAAAGAATGATGGAGAAAAACACATCTACATACGACATAGCACTTCAACAATCATCACATGTAACCTGTCAAGCTTCACAATAGTAATCCTTTTTGAAAACAAATGGACTTGAAGAACAAACAAAGCTTCGTAATGAACATTGAGACATGGGAAGGTAAAAATAATCTTATCGCAATGTAACTCAATTCATGCATCAGATTATGGCAATCATGTGATTTCCAACTTAACAACTTCAACTTCTTCACCGATCCGCATGAAATTAAGTTAGAGGAATATGCTCCGAGCACCTTCAATTTGCTGAGGCTATTACAAAAAGATTTCTTCTCTGCATCAGACATGGAGAAACATGCAGGTGGGAGATAAAACTTATCACCTTTTGTAACCAAACCCAGACTGTGTCTGATTCCCATATCGACCATGTCAAGCCAGGCCTTTAACCAATCCTTAGTTTTCCCAGGTGTATTTAACAGTGTACCAACAAATGAATCTAACACATTTTTCTCGATGTGCATTACATCAAGACAATGTCTGACATCCAAATACTTTGAATAAGGGAGTTTAAAAATATAGAGCACTTCTTCCAACTTCCTTCTACTGATGATTTCTGCTTTCCTCTGCGAAACTCATTTGGTAATTCTTTGACCCTATCAAAAACTTGATCACCCATTAATGGTACCGGTGATGGGAATAACTCGATCCCTCATTAAACCACTTCTTTAAATGACGCCATGTGTGCCCAGTAGGAAGAAACCGTTTGTGGCCCTAATAAACAGTTTTACATCTTTGTTTCAGTTGGCAAAATGAGGTTTCCCTTTCAAAAATGGGACACATTCCCATGACATCAAATTCACCATCTCCCTCCAAATAAACCTCTTCATTAGTTTTAACATCATCATCATTAACCGTGTGAAGATTCCCATGACATATCCAGTGTGTATAAATAGTTTCAAAACCTCACATTATAAGATGCTCATGCAACTTCTTCCTCCATACATATGCATCATTATTACAATCCTTACTTGGGAAAAGTGCACGGACCTCGCTTTTTCTAAGTGCGTGTTCTAAAGCCAATGAAACAAATGATTCTACCAAGGGAATATAATCAGGTGAATCCTCACGATCGCCACCAATTAGTTAAATTCTATCCTTTAAATGAGCATACGTACGTACCTACAATGGAGTATGATTTCAGACAAATATGGCACGCAACATAAACCCAAATCAAACCCAATTCCCCTAAAAAACGAATTTCACACATAAACACTACTTCAACCAATTTGTAATATAATTGAATGGAATGAAATCTAATATGTGATTGACTTGAATATACCTTCAAGAATTAGTTCAACAAGAAAACCCAAGGAATGGGTTATACCTCTTCACAAATTATTTTCCAAATTGTGAGGCTTTGAACCCGCTAAATATAAGCTTCCCATTTTAATTGTTCCAATAGCCTAATTTATCTGGAACTTTACATAACATGAGTCACTTTTTCACAACTTCCTTTAATTATCCTCAATCGAAATGTACTGCCTTTGATTCACATAAATGGAAGGCACTTGTTTTATAACCGCCTTCCAACAACACGGAACCACCTTTAATTTTTTAGGGTGGCCCGAAAGACCTGGTTTTGAACTCAGAACCCTCTTTAGAAGGTGGTTACTGGAAAATTAAGCAGAACCGCCTTTGAACTCCGACTTTAATTGGCCATTCTCGACAAGTGTTTTGTTGAATCATCATTCTCTAAAATGCCCATTGATACTTTCCATGGTATTTTTTGACAGCTTGATATAGATCTCTAGCTAGCTATGGAGCATCAATGGTAAAGTTCATTTTGTGATAGTTTTGGTAACATACTTTGTGTATGGATGGTGTATTTTCCATGATGGATATAGTAACATGAAATATGAAAGGTTGTTCGATGTTGGGATCTCTTTCCTATAAATATGAATTGCTGTGTTTTAAACTTTGACCGATGCCATGCAGTATATATTACAATTAGCCTAATACGATCACAAATATGCAACATCGCTCAGAGTTCACAAGGGTAATGGGAGGTCGTCGCCGTACCTCTCAAAAATACATTTATAAGCCCAATATGCTTACTAAATACAACTAAGTAAATAGTTTGGCAAGTCGGGGTCGTCCACAGAGAAGAGGGATATT
>JAULKM010092173.1:0-27144 GCA_032355605.1 Rubia tinctorum
GTTTTGCTTATCAAAACGACGCGTTTTGATAAGTTAAACGACGTCGTTTTGATGTGTTATCAGCCAAAAAATATGGAATTGGCCCAATTCAGTGTTAAACCCTAACTAAAACCCAACAAATTGCCTCAGCTCCATTTTCTTGCTAAATCTGTGAGTCTTCCGCCGCCGACCGACGCTCCGTTAATCCGCCGCTTCCCGGCCGTCACGCCACGCCACCCCTTGCCAGGGCTCCTGGTTCCGCCACTGGCGGAGGATCATAGCAAGATTAACTGTTATCTGAACTAATGTGAACAGGAAGATGCTCGTCACTGTTAGAGTAAATCATATTAATGATTAGATTGTGATAAGTTTGATTACTAGATTAGAGTCTATTCCTTATTTTACTTATATTGCAATCTCTCTAAATATTCAGTATTGCAATACAGAAACATTTACGGCAAATCATTCTATCATGGTATCAGAGGCTCTTCTGATCCAAACCCTTAACCCTAAAATTTCTCCTCTCTTCCTCTTGGTGGCCGAACCAAATTTTCCTCCCCCCTCCAAAAAAAATCGGCCGACCAATACTCCCTCCCCTTTCCGATCACAATTCCGGCCATCCCTCTCCATCATGGTTGATGAAAAACTCTCCTACAACACTCTCCTCCATATGATGCATATCAAGCTCACTTCATCGAATTATCTTCTCTGGAAGTGTCAAACTGGTTATGTTCTTCATCCTCAAAGTCTGTATGGTTTCATTGATAGCACCAATCCCTTTCCGGTTCTTCCCTATCTGCCACCAGCCGATCCATTCCTATCCTTTGCTGCCATTGTCTCAACTCCTTAGTGGTCGGCGTGGCGGCTGGCAGTCCAGATCTCCTTCTCAAGCGGCTAGTCCAGTCCCGGCCGTGATCGTCCGCATTACACCTGGTGTGAATGGCTAGGTCATTACGTTGCGATGTGTTATCAGATGCAGACCCAGACACGTCGTTCCAACACCACACATTTGGCAGAAAATTACTCCATTTCGCAACAGTCAGAGCCATCTTCCAGAGTTTCAGATTGGTATATTGATTTGGGAGCTACCAGTCACATGACATCTTCTGCATCAGTCTTGGACAATGTCACTCCTTATACTAGTAAATCTTGAGTTTTTGTTGGTAATGGTGCTCCTATTATGATATCTCATATTGGTGATTCAAAAGTTTCTAAGAATTTACGATTATTTGATGTTCTGGTTGTGCCTGAAATTACTAAGAATTTATTTTTGATTAGTTAGTTAACTAGAGATATGGATGTACTGATTACATTTGATGATCGGAACTTTTTCATTTAGAACAAAGTAACCAAGGCTATCATGGGCCGGGGGCAAAGTGAGGATGGACTTTATGTTTTGGACCGGGGAGAGGGAGCATTTGTTTCAGTTTTACAACAGAATGAGAGTCGAGCTTCGTACAAGCTATGGCATGCACGCCTAGGAAATGTACCTAATGCAGTTATTTCTAGTTTGCACAAGTCTGGATTGCTTTCAGTTTCATCTTTGTTGCCCAAACTGTATACCTGCGCCCTTTGTATTAAGGCGAAAGGTCAATGGTTGGCTTTTGTTGAGAACCATAAACGTGATGAGCATGTTCTTGATTTAGTACATTGTGATTTGTGAGACCCTTCCCCGGTTTTATTTGGAAATGGTTTTGCATACTATGATTTATTTGTGGATGATTTTTTCTAGATTTACCTGGTTATATCCAATTTGTTGCTAATCAGATTTTGTTGATATCTATATGCAGTTTGAGGCGTTTGTTAGAATTAGTTTTCTGCAAAAATTAAGTTTTTTCAGAGTGATATGACACTGAATTTCTTAACACTCGTCTTCGTTCTCATTTTGCAGCGAAAGGATACATCATCAGGTTTCATGTCCACTGGAGCAGAATGGGCGTGCAGAACGCAAACATCGCCATGTTGCAGAAATGGGCCTTGTGATGTTGTTACATTCACATCTACTGATATCTCGCTGGGTGATGCATTTACAACAACTGTCTATATTATAAACCGTCTACCTACTCCAGTCTTACAGAGTTCTACACCTTACGATCTTCTGTATCATCGGGATTCCATTTATGCCAACTTTCATTCATTTGGTTGTTGAGTGTTTCAATTTGTTCGACTATTGGCTAATCATAAGCTATCTCCTCATAGCATTCCTTGTATTTTCATTGGGTACAGTTCCTAATATAAGGGATTTTGGTGTCTCGACCCATCGACTGGGAAGGTTCATGTTACTTGGCATGCTAGTTTTGATGAGACTTATTTTCCTTTTGCTCCATCTACGGATTCAGGGTGGCATTAGATGTCTCTGCATTTATTGACCCTGAGTCTTAGTTGGAATTTTTAACACCTCAGCCAATTTCATTGACACCACCGCCCTGCACCAATTGTTCATCTTAATCGGATCTAACACCGACTGCCGCCCCCTTGGCCAGAACCGTCAATCAACATTCTCTACCGATCAGCCCTACGACATTACCTCGGTCGGCCGCACCTGTTCTCGCTCCAACAGTTCCCCTTTTGGCCGTCCATGTGCCACCTTCGGCACGTCCTCCCAGGATAGTTACTTGTTTAGCGAGTGGAGCTATTCATAATCGTGATTACTGGGGATATCCATGCTCATGGTTTTCTAGTGGCTCTTCTGGCTCAGAAGTATCCGACTGATTATTGATCTACACTTCAGGATCCAGCCTGGGTTTCTACTATAAATGAGGAGATTAGAGTCCTTCATCGTCGGCATACATGGGATCTTGTTCCCCACCCTTCGGACGTAAACATTGTTGGCTCCAAGTGGGTTTATCGACTGAAGTTTAAACCAGATGGTGAAGTTGATCGACATAGGGCAAGCTTAGTAGCACGGGATTTTTCTCAAATTCCTGATTTTGACTTTGACCACACCTTCAGTCCCATGGTAAAAGCTTCTATAGTTTGGACACTCCTTTCCAATGCCACTATGCGAGCCTGGTCCCTTCATCAGTTGGACGTGAAGAACGCCTTTCTCAATGGCGTCCCTGGTTCTCCAGTTTATATGGCGCAACCTGTTGGCTACAAGGATCTTGTTCATTCAGACTATGTTTAAGGTCATTTATGATCTAAAGCGGGCTCCTCGAGCATGGTTTTAGCGGTTCAACACATATCTGTCTCGGCTTGGTTTTTGTTGTAGTTTGGCTAATACGTCTTTATTTGTGCTGTCTCGGGGTTCTTCATTGATCTATCTGCTTGTCTACGTCGACGACATTATTCTGACTGGGAATGACTCTACACTTATTCGACAGTTTATTGGTCGCACCCACCAGGAGTTTTCCATTAAGAATCTTAGCGCGTTACATTACTTTCTTGGCCTAGAAGTTATGCCAACTGCATCTGGACTTCTTCTAGGTCAAGCAAAGTATGCTTGGGATATTCTCTCGGGCTGGTATGTCAGATGCAGCGCCTGTAACTATTCCATTTATGCCAAATTCCCAGCTCACAGTCGTACGAACCCTCGGTTCAAGAACTCAAATTTCTATTGATCTTTGGTTGGAGATCTCCAGTATCTGACCATCATCCATCCAGACTTAGATTGTGCGGTTAACTCTATCAGCCAGTAACTTCAGGATCCTCAAGATGATCATTTTACAGCGGTCACTAGGATTCTACTCTATGTTCGAGGGACTTTGCACTGGGGTATTCAGATGTTGATTGGGCCAGATGTTTGGAGAGTCGACGGTCTACCTATGGATATGCTGTCTTTTTAGCCGATAATCTTGTTTCTAGGAGTGCAAAGAAACAACCTACAGTTTCTCGTTCTAGCACTGAGTCAGAGTATCGTGCTCTGGCCAATACTGCTTCTGAGGTTGTTTCAATGTCTCATCTGCAGCGTGATCTTCATATTTCACTATCTTGTGTGCCTTCAGCTTTGTGACAACAACAGTGTGATTTTCTTGGCTCAGAATCCAGTGGTTCACTAGCTGGCGAAGCACCTCGACATTGATTATCACTTTGTTCGGGAGTTAGTCTCTTCTGGAAAGTTGTGGGTTGCTTATGTTCCTACTTCTTTTCAGATAGTGAACATTTTCACCAAGGGTCTCTCTCATCTGTTGTTTGAGTTCTTCAGATCCAAGCTTTGCGTCTCTGAGAATCTAACGGCTTTGCTTGCTGGGGGTGTGTGTCAGAGTAAATCAGATTAATGATTAAATTGTGATAAGTTCGATGGCTAGATTAGATTTATTTCTTTATTTTACTTCTATTGTAATCTCTCTATATATTCAGTATTGTGATACTGAAACATTTACAGAAAATCATTCTATCAGTTGCCATTTAATCATATTCTGTAAGCTTCCAGTTGCACCAATCATGAAAAACACCTGACATGAAATGTATCAGGGTTCCTCAAGCACAAAATCAATAATGTGGCAATCATAACTTTATCAAAGTGGCACAAAACAACCAGAACATGTACTCCCATTCAGTTCAGCTACACAGATTACTAATCTCATCCTAGATATTCATTGCATACTCATACGAAAGCTCAGGATATATGCATCTAAAAGCTCTAGCCGCATATTTCGCAAACATATTAGTCTAATTCCATCAGCATCTTGGGAAAAAGATTTAAAAATAACTACAGCATAAGAACTTATATGAAATGTATGAAAAATCAAAATCAATCTTCAATGTTAAGGTAAAACATACTCTCTTCAGCATTGCATCAACATGGAAGAGGGGAAGTTTAACAAAATATAAGGATTAGTTTGAAAAATACACCAATATGAACAAAGAAGAAAAGAACTAACAAGCAACAAAGAAGCAGTAGATGATCGGAAGGAAAACAAGAGCAACAAACCGGAAGAAGAACAATTGGAATAAGTGAGCTTTTATAATTACCTTAAGCTTATTCAGTTGTGCTCAATCTCAGGATAGCAGTTGGATGGTATCATCCCTTGCAGTAGTAATTCACAACAGTACTCTTCTGATACAGCCTAACCCTGCACAATCGTAGTGCATTTCCAGTAATCAATGCAAATGCAGCATGAGATCCATCTTATACTAGTTTAAAATACAATAAAACTGAACAAGAATAGTTCTTGGAATGGAGTCTTTTAATGCCAAAATTTGTAATAGGCGTGGCATGTAACTGATTGTTCTTGAGTTGTTAAAACTATTGGAGAAGCTCTGATAGGACCTCTGTGCGGGACTCAATCCGGCGTGATTCTGGCATGGAATAGGTACCTGTAAAAAAACACGGGTCACTCAGGGCGGGGAGTTGTATGACCGCACTCACTTTGATGCCCATGTCAGGTCGGAGAAGTGAGTGTAGAGAATATGGAGCTACAGTATTGTGGAGGCTGTTTAACATACCTCTCCTGATGGTTTTTCCTCTCCTTTTTATAGTTGTAGGGTTATGCCCTTATTAGGTTAGATATTGGGCCTTTGGGCCTGATTGAACAGAAACATGTCTTCCAACCCATACTTTATCAAGTCCCCCTTAGCCCGATGTGGCGTTACTGAACAACGCAAGGCATTGGGGTAATATGTGTCTAAATGTTATTGCCGACGTACGTCCCTATTCGTCAAGCTGGAATTCTGCATCTTGATTTTCTCCTCCAGGGTCACGCCTTTATGCCCTTGTTGATGTCACCCTAATAACGTTGGCCCGGGCTCTGCGTCCAGGCCTTTTAAATCATGACCGAACTCTTTTGTTTTGGCCTCATTAATCTTTGACAAAATTTTACGTTGTTGTATTTTGAGTCATCCTGAACTTTGCATCACAACACCATAAAATTATGCACGGGTCGCTCATTGCGACCCTAATATCATAGGTCTGGGTCTGTGCCCGAGCCTTCTAAATCATAACCGAAATCTTTCATTTTGGCCTCATTAATCATTGATAGAATTGTACGTTGCTTCCTGCTGAGTCAACTTGGACATTGCATCGCAACTTCGTAAAATCCTGTCTCAGTCGCACTTTGCGACCCTAATATCGTTGGCCTGGGCTCTGCGTCCAGGCCTTCTAAATCATGGCCGAACTCTTTCGTTTCAGCCTCATTAATCTTTGACAGATTTATATGTTGCTGCCAGCTGAGTAAACTTAAACTTTGCATCACAGCTTCATAAAATTCTGCATGGGTCGCACTTTGCGACCCAAATATCGTTGGGCTAGGCTCTACATCCAGGACTTATAAATCATGGCCAAACTCTTTTGTTTCAGTCTCGTTAATCTTTGACAGAATTATATGTTGTTTCCTGCTAAGTCAACTTGGACTTTGCATCGCAACTTCGTAAAATTCTGCCTGGGTCAAACTTTGCGACTCAAATATCGTTGGTCTGGCTCTACGTCCAAGCCTTCTAAATCATGTCAAAACTCTTTCATTTCATCCTCATTAATATTTGACAAAATTATACGTTGCTGCCCGTTGAGTCAACCTGGACTTTGCATCGCAGCTTTGTAAAAATCTGCTTGGGTCGCACTTTGCGACCCTAATATCATTGGCCTGGGCTCTTCGCCTGGGCCTTATAAATCATGGCCGAGCTCTTTTGTTTTGACCTCATTAATGTTTGACAGAATTATATGTTGCAGCCTGCTGAGTCCACATGGACTTTGCATCACAGCTTCGTAAAATTATGCATGGGTCGCACTTTGCGACCCAAATATCATTGGCCTGGGCTTTACATCCATGCCTTATAAATCATGGCCGAACTCTTTCATTTTGGCATCATTAATATTTGACAGAATTATACGTTGTTGCTTGTTGTGTCATCCTAGACTTTGCATCACAACTACGTAATATTCTGCCTGGTCGCTCATTGGGACCCTAATATCATTGGCCTAGGCTCTGCGCTCGGGCCTTCTAAATCATGACCAAACTCTTTCGCTTTGGCCTTATTAATATTTGACAGAATTATACGTTGCTTCCTGCTGAGTCAACTTGGACTTTGCATCGTAGCTTCGTAAAGTTCTGCATGGGTCGCACTTTGCGACCCTAATATCGTTGGCATAGGCTCTACGTCCAGTCCTTCTAAATCATGACCGAACTCTTTCGTTTTGGCCTCGTTAATCTTTGACAGAATTATACCGGTCTGCCTGCTGAGTCAACATGGACTTTGCATCGCAGCTTTGTAAAATTCGGCCTGAGTCGCACTTTGCGACCCTAATATCGGTTTCCTGGGCTCTACGTCCATGCCTTCTAAATCATGGTCAGACTCTTTCATTTTGGCCTCATTAATCTTTGATAGAATTATACATTGTTCCTGCTGAGTCAACCTGGACTTTGCATCGCAACTTTGTAAAATTCTGCCTAGGTTGCACTTTGCGACTCTAATATCATTGGCATGGGCTCTACACCCGGGTTTTCTAAATTATGGCCGAACTCTTTTGTTTCAGCCTCATTAATCTTTGACAGAATTATACGTTGTTGTCTGCTGATTCAACCTAGACTTTGCATTGCAGCTTCGTAAAATTATGCATGGATCGCACTTTGCGACCCTAATATCATTAACTTGGGTTATGCGCCCGAGCTTTCTAAATCATGGCCGGACTCTTTCATTTCAATCTCATTAATATTTGATAGAATTATACGTTGCTGCCTGCTGAGTCAATCTGGACTTTGCATCACAGCTTTGTAAAATTTTGCCTGAGTCGCAATTTGCGACCCTAATATCGTTGGCCTGGCCTCACGTCTAGGCATTCTAAATCATGGCTGAACTATTTTTTTTGACATCATTAATATTTGACAGAATTATATGTTGCTGCCTGCTGAGTCAATCCGCACTTTGCATCGCAACTTCGTAAAATTCTGCCTGGGTCACAATTTGTGACCCTAATATCGTTGGTCTGGGCTCTACGTCCAAGCCTTCTAAATCATGGTCGAACTCTTTTGTTTTGGCATACGTTGCTGTCTTCTGAGTCAACCTGGACTTTGCATCGCAACTTCGTAAATTATGTCTGGGTCGCACTTTGCGACCCTAATATTGTTGGCATGGGCTCTACGTCCAGGCAATTTAAGGCTGAGCTTTCTTTGCATGTGTCAATCTATCGACCATGTTGTGATACATCCATTTACACGAAAAAATCATGCAAATATAATTTGATATTTGCATGAATTCTTCTTTTGGGTGACCATACGTAATTCCTTTATTTTTTGAATTTCATGACGATAGTTGCACATGTGGTTTTCTTTGCTTACTATTACACGTATAGTATTTATGGTCGTATAATGCAAGAAAATAATTATATGTTTCTAACCTTAGTAGTTGATGACACAACCTACCTTGTCAGGTGGTTGTTCACCGTGTACTCGTAATGCAACATCGGGATCCAGCCTGCTGGCTGTCGTAAGGCGTGGGTGTTTATTTTGGTGTGACGATCTAGCCTGTAGCCTGCTAACTGTCGTTAGCCAGGGCTTCTTATTTCAGCCTGGCGATCCGGCCCGCGATTCTCTAGCTGACTTAAGCCGGAGCTTACAACTTTTTCCTTGTTTGTTTACTTGACAACTATGGTTGCAGCCAAAGATTTTTTACTTTTCCTGTTGGGGGCACGGCCTATAATTTTTCTGGTTGTTGGGGCCAACACTCCAACTTTAGCTTGGGTCAGGCTATTCTTTCCTTAGCCCCTTTGAGATCCGGCTTGCACTTTGTGCTAACTGTTTGCGCCAGCGCAGCAACTTTAGGCTGGATTGGGCCGGAGATCCATTTAGCCCTGTTAGAGATCCGGCCTGCACTTTGCGCTGGCTCTTTTGGCCAGCGCAACAAATTTAGCTTGGATCAGGCTTTTATCCGGCACTGGTCTGTGGCCAAATATTCCTTTTCCTTAGCTCTGTTGGAGATCATACCTGCACTTTGCGCTAGCTCTTTGGACCAGCGCGACAACTTTAGCCTGGATCTGGATTTTCTCTGGCGGTGGTTTGTGGCCGGAGATTCATTTTCCTATGCCCTGTTGGAGATCCGGCCTGCACTTTGCGCTGGCTCTTTGAGCCAGTGCGGCAACTTTAGCCTGGATCAAGATTTTCTCCGGCACTGGTTTGTGGCCAAAGATTCATTTTCCTTAGCCCCATTGGAGATCCGACCTGCACTTTGCACTGGCTCTTTGGGCCAGCACGACAACTATAGCCTGGATCAGACTTTTCTTCGGCGTTGGTCTGTGGCCGGAGATTTATTTTCCTTTGCCCTGTTGAAGATCCGGCTTGCACTTGCGCTGGCTCTTTGGGCCAACACAGCAACTTTAGCCTGGATCGGGCTTTTCTCCAGCGCTGGTCTGTGGCCAGAGATTCATTTTCCCTTACATGTTGTCCTATAAGACTAAACCTTTCATGCTTACGTGAATAATGTCAACATGTGTTAGTTTAGAAGACAACATAATACATCAACTATTTTCCATAATGGTAGAATGCATTGAATAAATGACAAAGGCATGTAAATATACAATAACTCTCTAATATAAATATATATATATATATATATATATATATCTTGGGGGGAAGATAACTAAAATTTAAAGCAATATCATTCCTTCAATTTCACAGTTTCCTTATAAAGCAATGTCGTTCCTTCAATGTCATGACCCTGCCTGAGCGAGGTGAGAGATGGTTGTTACTTTGTCTAAACACACTTTAGGTTGACCATTGCCCTGCATGAACAGGATGATGGGTGATGACTGCCCCGTTTAAGCTGACTAAAGACTGAGCTTTCTTTCCCGTAGCGTATCATGTCGTGACCCTGCCTTTCATGAGGTTAATGGTGCTTTGTTTATCGTTTTACCTGTCATGCCACATGTTCTTGAGGATGCTACGTCCTAGCCCTACCAGAACAGGAAGGAGGATTAAATTTTTTGTGGAGATGACATGTCAAAGCCTTACCTTGTTCATGCAAGCTGAGGGATGATCCTTGCCCTACCTGGACAGATTGAGATTTGATCAACATTTTGGCTTACAGGCTGGTGGGCTAGCTGATGGCTAAGCTTTCTTTTGTCCTAGAATATTAAGTTGGGTACCTGTCTTTCATACGACTAAGGGTATTTTGCTTGTTATTTTACAGCCAGACATGTACAACTAAGCACTTTATGCTAACGTGTCCCAATTTAAACAGACCGCGCTAGCATGTATCACTCTAAAATATGGCATAATGTATCAACTCTTTATGTTCAGTTTTTTCTTAAATAAACACTATAAGAGTCGACTTTATTGACCATGCTATCAGGTATAAATTAATATGACAAAGGCATGTAAAATGTAACTGGCACTTGCATGAATCCCTATTTCTTTTAAATACTCATGCATAGTGTCTTCAATTTTGGGTTTCATCATGACAATCACATATGCAATTTCGTGAATTATTTGCTTACTAGCATACTCTAATAACGTATAGTAGTATTATCAAAATAATTATTTTCATAGAGCCATGTGATTCTGCTTGAAAATTATTTACTTATACTTCTACGGAGAGATATGTTGATGTTATTATTTAAGTGAACAGTGTGTACTTCTAACTGCTGGCTGATGATACAGCCAGCCTTGCCATGTGGATGCTCCACCGTAGTTTGTGAGACTCTGCCCTACAGGCTGCTGGCATGCCTTACTTTGGCTATGCTCTGCGCTCTAGCTCTGGGCTATGCTGAATCTTGTTGCTGCACCAATCATTCATATAGTCTCGATGCTTGCCCTGGGTCATCTGTTTTGTGATGTGACAAACCTTGCTGCTGCCCTGAGTTGTGCTTGCCCTGGGCTCTGTCGAGTCTTTGATGTTGCACCAGATATTATCTCTTGGTGCCTTATCTTAAATAAGGAGAATAAATTAAGGCAGAGTAATAATATTATTACTCCTTCTCGGCCTTTCTTTTCTTTTTCTCTTTTTTTCTTTTTTGTTCCTTTTTTCTTTTCTTTTTCTCCTTGCCCCAGTGTGTTTCTTCCTCTTTTTTTACTTCCTCCGCCGACGGTGTTTACAATATCTGCCTCACCGAAAAACTGCGCCACGCACCGGGAAGCTGTGTCTTGCCGGAGGAGACAGCGTCTATGAACAATCGTTGACAAACTCCTCCCGTCGAAGGAGAGGACGGGGAAATTTCCTGCCTAATTCGCTGGGCGTTAGAGTCGATGAAAATGGCGGATGGTCTCCAAGCTCGTCAGAATTAGTCTTCGTCAGTTCTGTCGATAAGGTGGTGAGTAGACTTCGTCGGTGAGAAAGGTGAGGGCCGTGATTGACTCGCAATCGTCTCTAAACCCCGTTTTGGCGAGGTTACTGAGTGGAATTTGGCTTACTCTACGAGTTGGGCTGAGTCAACTCACTAAGTTGAGCCGAGTTAACTCGTTGAGCTGGGCCGAGTCAGTTCGTCTGACCCAGTTGTTGGGTCAGCTCTCTATTCTGGCTCATCATCGTTCTGATTCATCTTCTTTCTTCTCAAAAAAAAGATAAGCATGAATTTGGGTGTGTTCTTCCCCTTTAAAAATGAAAATGAACATAAAAATTGTATGAACAATAAATTTGCTTAGCTCTGTGCAGATGCGTTTAACCTGGTTGGTGCACAGGTTTGCTCGAGCGTAGCTCGAGGAGCTGCGTGAGGGTCTTGTCGTCGGGTTCCCACAATCGGCGCCAATGTTAATGCCAAAATTTGTAATGGGTTTGGCATGTAGTTGATTGTTCTTGAGTTGTTGAAACTGTTAGAGAAGCTCTGATAGGATCTCTGTGCGGGCCTCAATCCGTCGTGATTCCAGGATGGAATGGGTAACTGTAAAAGAACATGGGTCACTCAGAGTGGGGTGGTGTGTCACCACACCCGCTCTGATGCCCAAGTCAGGCCGGAGAAGTGGGTGTAGAGAAGATGGAGCTACAGTATCGTGGAGGTTGTTTAACATACCTCTGCTGATGGTTTTTCCTCTCCTTTTATAGTTGTGGGGTTATACCCTTAGTATGTTAGATATTGGGCCTTTGAGACTGATTGAACAGAAACATGTCTTCCAGCCCATACTTTATCAAAGTCTGAATTTCATTTTCATTCTGGTAACATTTAATCAAACCTGTAAAAGCATTCCGTTCATCACAAGGGCATGTGCTCAGTAGTTTGTTTGTATGTCTTACAGGATCGGAAAGCATGGTGAGCTTCCATCTACAGACATTTTAGAAGGATCGAGATTAGTCACTTGCTAGAAACTTATAGAAGTAAATATGATACGTATAAAAAACAGTAATTACAGCAGCGCAGTGAAATGAAAAATAGAGTCTTCATTGGACACATTATACAATTTTCTTCATGTAACCCCAAATTATGAAATGTAGGACTCTACAGTATCATTCTAGCAGGATTGGAAATAAATTATAATTATTATATATGGAAATAGAAATAAATCCTAAATAAAGATGTAAAGGAAATTAGGAAACCAACATTAGCTCATAGGTAAACTGAAGTACATCTAAAGCCACCACGAAAATGGCAAGGAAACAAATGCAAAATCTTGGTGAATGTAGCCAAAACCAAATGTTCCAGTTGTCTTGCTAATCTCACCAGTCAACATCTGCTGCATGCTCCCCGTGTATCTCGTCTCCTGTCAATCACTTTAATCGCTCTCTCATCTTAAGCTAAGTAGCACTGGTATGATTTCGGGTACAAGTACGAGTACGAGATTTAATAAATTAAAAATTAGGAGGTACGGGTACGAAATGAGTACGATTATAAATAATAATTATAAATATATTAATATTAATAATTAATCATTTATGAATAAAATAAAATATAATTTTTTATTGTAAACAATTTAAAGTAAATGAAAACATCCAAATGTAGTTCAAACTTAATACTTATTGTTGGTGTTTTATGAAACACAATGCTATTTAAGTATAGTTGGATTCGAGTAGTTGTGAGCTCGGGATGTTAAAACAAGTTTGGTGGTGTGGAGTGGACACTTGTATAAACTATCTACGAATTTACGGTTGATAGGATAATGATTAATTGTATTGGTGATAACTAATATGGTTTGTCCTAGAGTATGGAAAGATGTATCATTTCAGAGTTCATTATAATTCTGTTGTGGTGGTGCGTGTTACCTAATTTCTCTTGATAATGGAAATTATAAGGATGATGTCACGGTTCATTGAATGTGGAAGTGGAAAGATATATTATTTTCATAATTCATCATAATTCTGATAACTATGTATTCTGTATGAATGGTTGCATCTGTTCAGCACATCTCATATATAAATATGTGTATGCGTGCACAGAAATACACTGGAAAACTAAGAATTTTCTAAGATATACATAGCAACCAGAAAACAGTTACTCGAGAGTACTCTCCTAATTCAAGCCTAGAATAGGAGGGATTCTCGATTGTTTTATCCTCGAAGGGAATTCATGTAACCCAAGGCTGTAATAGGGTCGAATTACTCTTTAAGGAAAGCGTACGTAACGCGACTCACATCGATATCCAAGATTTTTTTTACCACAATCATCCAAGTGTCACTACAGTGTTCCATTGGAATGCAAGTATTACAGCAATTTACTCCAACATTTATCACAATAATTAGCAAATAATCTATAACAAGATTAGGAGAGGAGTTGAATTGAAAGGGTTTGCTGAACAAAGATTGTAGAAATCTAAAAGGAGGCGTACGTATGAACGTGAAGGATTGAAGGGTTTTGCTCTATTTTTTAACTTTTCCTCTTTTTTCTTTTTTAGAATTTTAATTTAGAATTTTTTTAATTCAGATTTAATGGGGTACAATATACCCAAATCGTACTCATGCATCTTGACTGTACCCTTGACCCGGTCAAAATACCCAAAAAGTCAAATCGTACTGTGGATGTCCCCAGACCGAATCCGCACTGAATTCGTACCCGATACGTATCCAGTACAGGTATCATGGCCTATTTACCGTACCCGTGCTTTAACTAACGCGCGTCTAGTCCATAAACCTCCTTGAAAATGGAGGCATCCATGGACTGCTACTTCATACTGCTCTTTACAGCATATAGTAACTGTTAACTCATTCCATTGTCAGAAAAAGTCGAGATTTAGCTAACATAAACAGCATCCTGAGAAATAAAGGTTTACCATGTCCAGGAGATCGAGCTTTGTTGATGCTAGTAAATGTACCACCGACACTAAGAACATTGAATTGTTGAAATGGGAAGACTCGGGAGAGCTCGGGTTTTCTAATTGAGAATCGGCTAGGGCAGTTATGATTGATACATTTTTCCTGCGTATTCTTATACCGATAGTTGATCAGTTTTTTTCCAGCATTCTTGAAAATATAGTATGAAAATGACATGAATTCAGTTTAATATATCCTAATTATATAACCCCACATTCAAACCAAGTATCCTAAGTATTTTCAGCATTGGATGTAAATAATTGGCTCAAGTGTAGATAAATATCTTTCATTCAATCTTTTTGTATCCTGCATTCACACTCAGTTCAATTTACTAATCCTAATTATCAAAAAAAAATATAAACAAATACTTAGCTTGAATAACCCACATTTGCACTGCTAGCCTGTATTTTCTATGAAATGAAGTTGTGTTTCAAGTCTACGGTGCTGACTTCAACTGTGGCATGTTTATTCGCAAGAGTCTAGATTTTATATTCGTGCTTTGGAGTACATTAAATGGATGTTTACTACTCTCTCTGCCCTGCTAACTATGTCGCACTTGCCTTTTCATAGTATTCAGAATGCGTATTTAGTCGTCGGTTTTTATTTTTAGTTCCCTGTAACTAAAAAGTATGAACATTTGATATTCATAAGTATACATTGCGACGAATATAACTAGATCCATGTGATAATGCTATTAATAAATATACATCAACTTGATGGATTTCATGACACTGTTAGAGATACATAGTGAGTATTATTTAAGTAGATAGATGATATCTTAAGAAAACTTTTGGTTTGGATGGAAATGAGTGAAGTTTAATTGTTTTGCTTTTTTGATTGCACTTAAACATCCCTCCATTTTTTATTTGTTTTCGTTGATGTTTGATTTCAATCACTTGTGATGAACCAATATAATGGGGAGATCATATAAGAATGAAAATTCGCCTCTTTAGATAAAGGCTTCCTTGAAACATTATATTGTTTCTATTTTATTATTATGTTTGTTGTCGAGTGACGGGATAGAAGATGTTGTGCTGGTGAATATTTGTAACTATTACCTAGTTTGTGGAAAAGTTAAGTAGTAGTTATTTGACGTTAAATGTTATTTTGGTTCTCTTTGTAATAATAAAAATAGTATAATTTTGATTCTGTGTTTATGTTTGGTTATTTGATGGCTGGAAGTTGGGATGGAAGTAATGATCGGGCTAGCCGGTCTGAAGGCAGCTCTCATAACGAGAGATCAATAGATCAGCTTGTGATTAAGGATCTCAAGCGATGGAGAATGGGTGCACAGTGCAAAATGCACATTTGAGAGATCATTGAGAAATAGAGTGAATTTCAAAAGGCTGGCAGGATCTATATGTATGTTAACTCACAGTTACAAAGTCCCAATCTAGGACTAGGAGTCGGGTAATAGAATGCATTTGAAGGTATTTTAGGAGCATTAGTATTGTTGCATTTTGTGACTATATTGTCTATGTCGTTGCCCTTATTTTTTTTTAAAAAAATTAGTGACTTCCAACCTTTTGCTGATTCTTTGTAATTATATATGAATTCACACTATTTAAAAAATTCAATCCATTCAGAAATTAGAAGCATTATATTATTACAATTCTTCATAATTATTAAAGATAATTACTTAATTTTCAGTTTTATACAATCATTTCATTTTCATTAATCATCAAAGGATACTATAGAATATAATAAATTATACGAAACGTTGGGATACCTTCCACATCGTATTCCCAATAGTATGACAAATATTATAATAATTTTTAAAAACTATAAATAATAAATTTGTATTTATCTTTTATTTTTAAAATACATAAAATGATGATTTGTACTATATAATAATTAATAGAATATAATTAAATATTAATACTCCTTAAAATTTTAATACGTACTAAATATTAATACTCCTTATATAATAAGAGGTTTTCATGCAGCAATTCAGATGTTGCAAATAATTAGAACTTTCACAACAGTACAGAAATTTTCATGATTAAGCTTATAACATTTGATAGTTTGGATTATGTCTGCACACATCATTCATCAATCGAATTAAATCTCACTTTTCAACTCAATCTTTTACTTTCTTTTTCTTCTTTTGTATTCAAAAACAACATTTATAAATTTTCACCTCATAAAATACTAATAAGAATAATCTCGGATGTTTGGAGATGAACACTCTAAAACAAACTCAACTGTTGTATTACAGTATCCCACAAATATTTTTGAAAAAACATCCATATGAGGGTGACAACATCCTACAAGATAATATTTCATCAAAAATACTTAAATAGCAATAAGTTGAAAACATCAGCGCAAGCTTAGATAGACAATTCGACTAAGAAATAGCACAAGGGAAAGGTTCCTGATACACTTGTCTAAACGGACGCAGGGTGACTTCCTTAAATATGCTTAACACATTAAGATCTTGGTTTATCCAGCAGATTGATCTGACCCATACACAACCAAAAATGTTATAAAAAAACAAATTCTTCTCATGGCTAAAAAGAAGGCCATGCAGTGTAAATGGTGTACATACAAACATAAAACTCAAAAAACAATAGAAGATATTTGTTTTACCAACCTCTAAAACCACAAACTTGCAATGATTCACTTCACTAATTCCTGAAGACTCGGTCAGCAAAACCTTCTCAGACTATTCCTTACATAAAGGGATAGTTATAGAGAAATTCAAACCCTAAAAATAACATTTATAGCAAAGCCTGGGTGGAGGAGGGTTGTAAAAGTAGACATTCCTACTATTTAACTCAATATCACTAGTAATGATGGAAAATTGAGGGGAACTACAGAACAAATGTCTTTAAAGCATGATAAGTCAAGGCGCATAAAAAGTGAAAACCACAATAGAAATCGTGATAGTGATCTAATCTTATATGTTAACATTACCATTAAAACATGCTTGGGAAAAATCAATTCTAGTTGATCAGTTTTGAGACTTTGTGCACAATAGCGATGCCACAACGAAAGCTAAAACTCAACCTGAAATAGTGTATTGCATTATAATGAGCTCACAAGACGGTTCAAGGTACTACATCCTACAAACTATGATCAGTTTATCTAGTGTTGTTAAAATATTAAAATAAATATGCAAGATCAATTTCACATCAGGGATTCGACAGAAGAAAAAAATCCTTGCATAATTTTTTCCCACTAAAAAATTAAGTCTAAACAAATATCTGATCAACATGTACCTAAAACACTAATAATTACTTGAAAAAAAATATATTGCATCAGCAATATGAACAACTAAATCATCAACAGCGCGTACCGAAAGTCCTACAGCACAATTTTCGATTAGAATTTTAGTTTGCTTTACTTGTAATATTTTCATCTCACATTTATGTTGAAAATAAGAAATAAATTATATAGTTTATTCATTTAAGAGTAACTATATTATTATAAAGTCAGAATATATTAAACTATGGATAAAATAAAATTTGTTATTTTATAAACTTTCCATAAACAATATATTGCAAGCTTATGGAGTAAGTAAAATACAAATAAAACATTTAATTTGTAGAAAAATAAATCTTGTCTTTGAAAATACAAGTAATGAATGTAAATCAATGAAAAACATTTTCACTATTAAGGAAAACATATTCCTACAATTTCTTATCAAAATTAATAGAAAATAAAATGAGTTTGTGCAATAAATTTGTCCATATATTATTTAGGGTAATAAATTAAGAAATATAACAAATTATAGATTGCTACGTTGATGATTAATAAATTATGAAGCTTGTGGTATTCTTATTGCACCGCTATCAATTGATCCTATTAATTTCTTACCTTAATTTTCTATCCAATGGATTACATTCTTATTGAAGTATAATGCTAAGGAGCTAGCAAACATCTTCTTGCATGTGTAACAAAGCTATTTCAAAAATTCTCCAATGAAACTGGAGGATCCAACATAGGAGTCTTTGTGTGTGGTCCCGAAGCAATAAAAAGTCGGTGGCATGAACATGCAGGTCAAGTTGTCAAGCTTTCAGGGTGGGTATTCAGAAGAGGAAGGCATTTGTTGTGTTTATAATGATCAATCGATTTAGTTCGCCTTCAAGTATTTTTGTCAATCCGGTTGTACAGATTGTGTGCTCATAGTTCTGTTTGTATTTTTGCATGGGTCGATTTGTGTTTTTCAAAATGTCTTTCCAGCTTAAGGTGCACCATTATCCTAATCATGGAAGAGTTAACAACCGACACGTGACATTCAGGGGTGGTAGGAAGGATTTTTATTGCAAGAACCGTCTTAGAGTTGAAATGCAGAGCATATTCAAGGTGAAGGAACACGCAGTGAATAGAGACACTTTGGGTTTTTCCATGGATGTATTTGTGTTTGGTTTTTGAATTTGTGTTTGTTTGTGTTGTATGAATTAGAATTTGGATGTTACTACTTAGTTTAGTATGCTTGTTTTATAAGACTCGGGCCTATGTTTAATCTCCTGTTGTAGCTTTTACTAAGGTTATGAGGACAACTATCTTGAAGTATTTTCAATATTGAATAAAAAGTATTTCATGATTTGGATCGTCTCACTTAAACTTAGGCTAAATTGAATTTTAAGTTTCTAACAATGTTTGAAATGAACTTTTTCACGCTCGCTCTAACAGAAACGTACTCATTCTTTGCCATCAAATTTCATATACCCTTTCACAACTCAAACAAACATAAATAAAATACACAATTTAAAAGAAATGAACACATTAAAAATTCTTCTGAATCTGTACCTAAACAATCACGTGAGTAATCATTCAATAATTTTGACAAGGTTAACCAAATGTAATAGTTAATCTGCTCGTTCTTGATCTAGTTCATGACATTCAAGTTCTTCACAAACAACTTCAATTTTTCCTTATTGATTAGTGCATTTTATGCTTAGGATATAACAGTTAATGAATTAAAGTCTCATAATTAGTACTAATATCATAACATCCATAAGTTCTGCAACAATAGCAGACCATAGTTCTGAGTCTTAGCAAACAAGTATAATAAACCAAACCTAGTACTAACATCCAAGTTCTGATTCAGACAACAGAAAATAGACACCAATTTAGCTATCCAATATAGACACTTCCATGGACAACACAGAAGCGTTGCCATTCACCACGTGTTCCTTCACCCTGAACAAGCATTGCACTCCAACAAGAAGATGGTTCTTCACATAGAAGTCCCTCCAACCACGACAGAATGTCACGTGCTGGAATGTATCATGTCTTGGATCATGATAATGCTTCACCTCAAGCTGAAAAGAGCCCCCATCAGTTAACAAGATCACGTGGTTTTTCCCGCTCAAATCATACGTAGCAACAAAACTTGATGGCACTGTATATTAAATAGCAAAGAACAACACAAGATGAAATCAACATCTTATAAACAAAGTAGTTTCAGACTGAATTAAGGTTCAACTTTCCATATAGCTCTGATCCTCGTGTGTCTGCATTATGGTCAAGCCAAAACCCAACCCGTCTTGACATCGTATCATGGGTTGTCGAACACTTCTCACAGCACCTACATCAGCAAAAATGAAGAGGGTTCTAAACTTCTAAACTCAGTTCTTATGCCTACAATCTGAGTTTTGTCCTAATGCATATTACAACTATTCAAGGTTTTCTTCCTCTGCACTAATGTTGTTTCACTAACATATGTATATCCTTTAAGTAACTTTCCTTGTAATCTGAATACAATTGGTTCTTCTCTTCATTAATGACAGTCTTTCAAAAAGATGACAGTTGTGTAAGCGAAAGCTACTTTCTAGCAATTGAATCTAAACATTAGTTCAAATCTACATATCTCAATCCATAAGACAGAACATTAAAACACAAGATCAGAATCATACCTGAAGCTCTGCGCTTATGGAAGCTACTTTCTCCCATTTCTACGAGTCAATAAGCATCACGAAGACCAAAAGGCACCTGAGTCGCACTCCAACTTCTCTTCCTTTCGATCCTCTCCATTTTTCTGCATACGCGCAATCAAGTTCTTCAACATCTTCCAGCTTCTTCTCTCTTACAATGAGCTCATACTCCATCCTCATGATCATTCTGAGCCCAGACTACATTTTCTTATCCCTTTTTCCAAAACACGATATTCTGAATGAAACTCCAAACTCTTCTCCTCCAACATTTTCTGCTTCGCATCAAGCACATTCAGCTTCTCCTCCACAATTTAATCCATCACATTCTCTTGCCTCCAGCTCTTTCTCCTTGGAAATGATGTCATTTTCCCTTTCTTCCAGGTCCTTCGCTTTCAAATCCATGGCAGGGTCTCCCTAATGCACCGTTTTTGCTTGTGGAGCATCTTCATCAACACTCAAGCAATGATCCAGATGGTTGTTAAGCTCCTTCCACAACATCTCTATTGCACCCTGAACACCAGCCCTCATTTCTTTAGCAAGCTCCATAGCTCCAGATGGTTTTTTCAAGAAACTCAAATTCTCTGCTTTGGTGCTCTTTGGTTTTATGTTTTTCTGCTAAAAAAATGAGGCTTTTGAAGAGTGAAGAGTCTGAAGACCATCTTAATGGCTCCATTAAAACTGCTCAAAAGTCATAAGATCACAGCTTTGATACAATAGTACTTTGTTTTATGTTTTTGTGTAAAGTTTTTCTGGCCTTCTCTAAAGCCAAAATCAATGGGTTAATATGAATAGAAACTAAAACTGCACAAAAGATACTCACCATATCAACTGTAATATTACCTAGCTGGACTTTTCCTTATTCTGACTTGATCTTTTTTAGGCAATCATGTGACCATGAAATATAGTCAAAGGTAGAAAATTAAAATAACTCACTGAGGGCAAAGAATGATTTGAAGCCTATAGCTAGTGTGAAAAAACACTATCATGAACTATATTGCTCATACATAACTTCCTAAAAATGAATTAAATAGCTTACATACATGCTGTTCTGGAATCAATTCCTTCAGTTGAGATTGCAAATCCTACAGGAAAGTCACTATAAAGAGGGTTAGAAGGAAGTACATAATAAAATACTTAAACTATTTTTTTCATAAGTTCCAAATAGTAAAGAAAGAATAAAAGAAAGGAATAAGAAAAAGAAGCAGTAAAAGCTCATTACAAGCAAATATTTTCAATAGTGGAAACCGCAACTTTTCAAGCTCATTAAAAGCTCACAGACATCAACTTAGGCAGAACCTTTTTTTTTTTGCAAATAATGCAAGCTAATAAGCCAAGAAAATGGTACAAAGATAGCATTTTTAAGTTTTTCTTTTTCCATTCTGCTGTGAGCCACAGAATAACAGAGTAAGCAACAATAAAAAATATGGCAATGAAAAGGGTCAAATATTTTCATTCCCACAATTTCCATATCCATTTCATCAATTCCACAAATATGCACATACATGCGCCAGAATTACAACATAAACATAAGAAAACTGAATGTAATTGTAAATAGATACATAGAAAAGTGAAAAGAGAGCTCACTGCAATATTTTAATGCAATAAGTAAAATGAAAATGTATGTGTTTGCTGGTTTACTTCCACACATTGACATTCACAAAATAGTGACACACCATCTTGGACTCGATTAGACCGAATCTTCTTTCAAACGCACCACTTCAAAACATAGACAACCAATGCATGAAACTCACAAGACACTTCATGAGCATTCAAATAACAGAAACAACACGTGTTATCGCATTCTAATAAAAGCATATACAATACAAACAATGATTCTCCAATAGATTTTTCGATGACACGAAAATCATGCAGCGCCAATCACAACATACATACAAAAATTTGAATTTCAACCAGAAAAAACAACACTCAACTTTTAAAAACCTATTTTCATGGGTCACACAGGTCCCAACTATAGCACTATATTAAGGCTAAATATTTTTCTACATGTGTTAGAAGAAAATAAGGCTAAATATTTCAAACTCATGTTTACAAGCCTGCACTTGAAGAGCCGTGTCAACCTGCAACGGACAAAACATTAAGTTATAGAAGTCGATCAAAGATCAACTAATTGAGCTACTTAGACTCAACAATAGTTTGCACAGAGAGCAATCGCCAATTCTAAAAATAGTATGTAAAATATAGATTCAGTTTAAGCTTGTGATTCAGGTGCCTTCAGCCAGAAATAGCACACATTGCAGCATTTCACCAAAAAAATTACCACTGAATACCAGGAGAAATAACAAAAGTTTCACCAAGATATATACTGAAAAACCAATGAGACTGTGAGAAGATTTCCTACCAATTATCATAAGCAAATGATTATCGGAAGAAAAATATACAAATCCTACCAAAACAAAAAGGAAGAAGTCGCACTCTCTAGAAATTAAGTATACTTCACCATTTCATGAGCAAGCTCATATATGTAGGGGAAGTGGGAGGAAAAGGAACAAATAGAAGAAACTGATCAGCTAGGATAACTCACGCTCTCTTGAAGTCTTCCACTTCTGTGACAGATCGACCATTTTTGGCAAGAAGTATGCAAGGATCTCTATCTTGTAAATTTTTATTCAAACTTAAGCTATCCGTTTGTACACTTAAATTGGTGTTTTTCCATCAAGAACGTGAAGCTCATTAACACTCAGTGACAGACAGTCCTTATACTTCACCACAAATTGATCAATGAAGAAAATGTCGGAATCAAATTCACAATTACCGGAAACCCATTGAGAGCTAAACACGGGCTTCTTCATACATGCGGGGCCTGAAGCTTAAACCCCTTTTTTTACCCTTTATAATAGCAAGATAACCTTCCTAGTTATAATCCTAAATCCCCCATAGCTTTCAGAAACCCCCACCAGTCCGGAAGCTCAACCTTGACCACTCCCAACAAACACATACACAAATACATAAATGAATGTTATCAAATTAGGTGAGGAGATATAAACCTATCTTCTTCGCCGCCAACGCCTTCATGTTCATCGCCTTGTTCACGGTAGATAAAGGCATGGGTAGTGATATTAGGCACCAAATACTCCATCATCAATGCCCCGGTCTACTTCTCCGGTGGCACCGTTGCATCTACCGCAGTTCGAAGGTTCCGCTATTTACGTTGTTGTGCCGCTGCTGCATGAACAACCACTGCAACATCTTTCACTGGACCTCGTGTCAATACTCATGGACCTCTTCCACTGAACCTCGTGTCAACCTCTTCCACCAATCTATAAATAGTCATTATCAATCCAGAAATTAGAAGAGATGTTAAACATAGAACTGAGGAAGTCTTGAATACCTGTCTTGATTATGCTGAGCTGGGAAATTAGGCATAAATTCTTTTGACATGGGTAGAGGAACTTCACGAAACATTTGGTTGGTGGTGGGATTGGTTGAAAAGGTTGACACGAGGTCCAATAGAATTAAACATGTTTATTTTTTTCATCGATACTCCTCATGAAGTTGATCCTCGGGAGCAAGCCATCTTCGATGATGTAGTGGAACAACTGGGGTGCTCTGTGACCATCTTCACAATGCTTACTCTAGGAACATTTAGTTCTTTCGTGAGAAAGTTTAAACGATAATTGCACGAACTATCAACTGAACAACCATACTGATCTCACTCTTTTGGATACCTACTTCTTCTTGCAGATACTTAACCCTCGGTTCTAAGGAATTATTCACACTGTAGAACATTTTCATGTGGATCTCTCTCAAACATCAATTGTTCCTGAATTCCTGCAGGTAATATCTCAAAAATTTGTAGGGATTGGGCATCTAATTTCTTTTTCCAAAGACCAGCTTCATTCACAACTTCATGAGCCAAGATCTCACTAAGTTCAGAAATGAGCTGTTGAACCTTAAGCTTTCAAGACAACAATTAACCTATGAAAGAACAAAAGGATGCACCGTAGATACGGAAGTTGAGTAATTAAAATGTACTCATCAAGCCTAGGAGACATACTTGAAGTCTTGTTTTGACTACCCATAAGGGATTAGTGGCAATCGTGGCAGTAGCTCCAGCACCCGAAACAACTATCATATTGGCACCGATAGAGATTTGATGATTCTCATCTTTGTCAACTAGTAACAAAAGATTAATTTCATCAGTCTGGAGTAGCAAAGTGTAATCAAAGCAAGGAACAATCTATTAAAAAGGTGAATGGGATTTAGGAATCATTGGCTTACAAAAAATCAAATGCCCCAAGTATTGCGATAGGATTTAATTGGATATTTACACGTAAAAGGAGCCAAATTTACCTATAAACAAAAATTCAAACTCCCCACTTTTCTGGCTATCATTCCAAATCAATAATGAAAGAAAGATCTCGAAACCAATACAAAAAGGTATTCAACTAACCACCAGAGGAAACAAAACACTTAAGCTGCTCATAAATCGTAACATACACATGAAGAAGAGAAAATGTAAATACCGGGTCACTCTAATGAAAAACAATCAGAATAATTTATTCCAGGGATACAAACATAGAGGAGAAAAGCAACGATAAACAAATAATAAACAAATATTCTAAACACCTGCAGAACGCTAAACAAAAGCTCGATATCTTCTCGAGTGGCATTCTGTTGAATGAGTGACCGTACTAACGAAATGGGAGGTGCAGTTCTATGTTCTTCTAAGGATTTCATAATCTCATCATGCAATTCCTTCAAAGAAGAACCTGCATTTCAAACACCACAAAATCAAGTACTGTCAGTCACAACACTTTTGAATAACAAAAACTTCAATATCGTAGAGAAAAACAAAATAATTGAAACACCAACCTGAAGTAGCTGTTTAAGCAGCATTCAACGTTGAAGAACAAAATTGCATCAACATTACAAACTAATAATTTGGTTCCACTTGTTGCCAATTCCCATATAAACTTCCTTTAAAAATGCATCAAATTCCACGATCATTATCAATATTACAACAAAACAAATCCTCCTATCAATAAAACAAAAGAGCTAATTTTCCATAAAACTAAAAAAAACTTTTTATTCCAACAATTCCATATCAATAATACAGTGAAACAAATCCTTCCGGATTCATTTTACAGTAATTCTCATATCATTGCAGCATTACTATCAAAAAGAGCTAACACAACTCAAAAAAAACATTTTTATTCCAACAATTCCAAAAGGATATTAAAAAAGACCTGCAAACACACAGTCACTACGCTTAGATTCATATCATTTCAGCATAACTATCAAAAGGAGCTAACACAATATTTTTTAAAAGCCTTTTTATTCCAACAATTCCAAAAGGGTATTAAAAAATACATGCAAACACACAGTCACTAAGATTAAATTCATATTATAGCGATCCTCCAATAATTTCAGTATGACCTGCAAAATAACTAACGGTCCTTGTTGATAAAAAACACTATAAAGAGTTTCTGAATTACCTCCCATAGCACAGGAATCCATTCCTTGAAAGCCAAAAATAGATAGCAAGGAATTATAAGAAAATGAAGCTTTTTAGCAACATTCTTCACACGGTTCAGTTTCAGTGAGGAAAAATTCTAATGCACACTTTTTTCAAACAATAACCTCCTAAGCACTCACCATCAAAGAATTGCATGTTTCTTTATGAAACGTGTTAAGATAAAATTAAGCATTACTCATCAGAAGTAGAAAATTTGTGCAAAAACAACTAATTCAGATAAAAGCATTACATATGAAGATCAATACCTTCAACGTTGAGTAAGGCACCATTGAGAACCAATAAAGACTTGCCCGGAGGTATCGAATCGAATTATGAAAATCCAGCTAAAATCAAGTGAAGGGTCATCCGACTGTTTTCACAAATGATTCCAACCTAAAATCAAAAGGATGAAAATCCAGTGAATTAGTCAGGAAATTTACCAAACACCTTGTGTTCTATCATTGAAACTTAAAAAACCAAATATATAGATGAAACCATAACACACAGAAATTCGAATTCAACATAAGTAGGGAAGAAAATCAAGAACAACAAAAAGAAATTGAATTCAAGGAGGAAAACAAAATTTAAAAAAACACACAGAGTCACGTAGTTATGCGGTAGAGCATAAAATATTTGTTAAATCTAATGTCGGCCGAATCACGAATGTAGAATCCTCCAGAAAGGAGAGGAAGATAGATGAAACAGAAGGAAGGAGATGGAACATCGGACCTCTAGTATTCAGATTCAGAAGAAGAATATGAGAGGTAGAGTTAAAATAAGCAGAGCATCCATTATTGAACTGTCCCATCACCTGAGAAGTGTCATAATTTCTTACTGATTGCAGAAATTTAGCAAAAGGAACGCCGCTGAAAATAAACTAAAGCAGCAGGAGAAAATATGCTGGGCCATAGCAAAATCTTATATTTACACAATAGCCCACAAATGAAAAATAAGTTTTGTTTAATTGCACATCAGCCCTTCGTCAACCAACAAACAAATGTCTTGCATTATAGTTTCAATATACTAGCGGAATACCATCGCGCATTTCGCGATATTATTAATTAAAATAGTAGGATGTACATTTTGTATCTAACATTTAAATTGAAAACAAATTTTATTTAAAATTTTAAAGTTTACTCATGTAAGGAAAACTATGTGAGTTATGAAATGAAATAATTAATTTCACTATTATAGAAAAATGATTATATATACATATATAGTATGAGATATTTATAGTTTTAAATATATGTTTAGAAGTTATATATTTTAACAAAATATGATTTATTATTCATAGTAAATAATTAAAATTAGTAACATATTATAATATTAGGATGTTATTTTTAGATAATTTGGGTTTATGTTAGTCAAAATGAATTCAATATTCTCGGTTGACAGCACCAAACAAACAATTTCTATTATATGGTGCTTCGGAAAAAAAGCTTTGAGACTATATTTCTTCCACTGCAGATTAAGTTGGGACAAAGTGTGTGTGTGTATATATATATGTATATATATATATTTAGAGTCCGTATCTTGAAAGACGGTCTTTCCATAAATCATGAAAAGACTGAGGTTTAAAGTGTAAATTAGAAGAAATTAAGATAAATTTTTTGGGTTGTATGAACCTGGTTATAAAATTTATAACTACTACACGTTGCATAATAAAACTTTAATATTGCAACAAAGACTTTTTACCTTTTATTA
>JAULKM010092180.1:0-11194 GCA_032355605.1 Rubia tinctorum
AGACCCCCACTGTGGGGATTTTCGGTCTCTTAAGTGGTCTCTTAAAATTAAGAGACCACCACTGCACATGCCCTAATTCTCGACATGAATGGCGAGTACCTAACAAAGGTTTGAGACAGGGAAACCTAATGAATCCTAGTGCATAAGATATGTATTTGGTGCACCTTTATATGCTTTGGAATCATGTAGACATTGTTACGTATATCGTGATCCACATGGAGAAGATAAGAGTTATGCATCCTATGTTCAATGAAGCGTGTGTTCTACAGCAACACACAAGGACCTTTGCGTCATAGCTATGAGATCATGTAGATATCGGTGATCATCCGCGTATTGTGAAATGGTTGGATCGTCGACCATTGGGCACTGTTTTGTTATATGGAGGTTACGACATTAATCGGTTTGCTTTCGGTACAAAAGTAATGGATGACAAGGGTGTATCCCAGTGACACTTGTATCCAAGGCCCTTCACGTTGCGATTCCAAGTGACGACAATCCCATGTACAAGCAATCGTATTACTTTGGTACGACGATTGATATTTGGGAGCTTGATTTTGTGATTGTTAATGTTTGTGTGTTTAAATGCCAATGTGTTGATGTTAATAATGGACAACGTACTGATGATTTGTGATTCACCCTCGTGGATCGTAGTCGAGTCACTTGGAAAGAAGATCTATTCATATCGGCATCACAAGCTCACCGAGTATTCTATGTTAAAGACCCTGTTGGCCCTCTTTGAGAGATAGTTGCTGAGGGAGAGCTTTTTTTGAAGACTGTGAATGCGAGGTAATAATTGGCTTTGGTCTTTACGGAGAGAATGGATCTAATGGGGAAGAATTTACACTTGAGGAGGATGATCTGAGTTTATATGGTCATTTAGGTCGTACTGATGATGATGAAGGAGTTTGGGTTGATGTCGGAGGAAAGATTAAGAAGAGGAGAAGGAATCAGAAAAAGATTGGAAAGAGGGCAAAACAAAACTAGGGTTCGGTTTATTTAGTCTTTTTGTTGTTGTGTATTTGAAATCAAAAAGGGCAGACAAACTTCCGGTACCAGAACCTCGTTTGGAGTTATGGTCAAACAACTATTTTAGCTTATTAACCTAGTGTTTTTAAGCACAAATATTCTTCTTCTACAAAATAGTCATCACGAAAATACATCACGAAAATCAAACATCAAATATTCATCCCAAATATTCTTCTTCTACAAAATAGGCATCACAAATATTCAATACCAAATTTCAAATATGAAAATAGTCATTAGAAATATTCTTCTTCTACAAAATAATGTTCAAGCTGTTCAACAATAACACCTTCTGCACGGGATTCTGATGTCGACTCCAATTAAATTTGCAAAGCACTTTGAATTCGATCTAACTTCCATATCTTCTCTCATATGAGAAAGTTCTCCTTGAACCCATTTGTAGCATACTCTAAATCCTTTCATGAACTGCGAGTCGGGTTTCTCTGAAATTGGTTAATAAAGAAAATTGTTTAGTATTTTCAATATACTGGAATTTAATAAATCAAAGTAAGCAAGTTCAAACATACCGGGTTCAACTCTTGGCCTCTTGTTGGGATCATCTACGTTATGTATCCTATAAGGCCATTTGTGATCGAACAAGACCCACATTTTCTTCATGAAGTATTGCTTGTCAAACCACTTGCACGATCTCTCCTCCAAGTGTAACACCAACCCTGGAATACCTTTCAGAATCAAAGTGATCAAGTTCCCGTAGGAAGACTCATGATCACCCTATTTGACTATGCCACCCATTTCTTGTGTTTGAATATCGCAGCCCCGGATTTATTTTCCTCTCCAATGATGAAATAAAGCATCATTAATGTCGCATAGTTTGGTTCTGTTACGTGTCTAGAGGCGGGTGCGATACTCCTAAATATTATTTCGTACACAGTCCGCTGATCTATTGTTAACTTTTTCAAATAGAAACTATCTGGTTTTCCTAAGTTGGTGGGGTTACGTTGGAAGTATCTTTGACTACAGGTGATGAGATCAACAAACAGGTAGTTAGAGTCAATGGGAAAAACCTTCCTATGATATATGTCATCTAATGGGCCTTAAATATTTTGGGGGAATACATCCTCAGGACTTTTGTACAGGAACTTCAACAATTTGTTAATAATCCATGAACTGAGGTTTATTATTTACCAGTTTACCCTCGTTTGGTGCCCTCTACCTCACTCAAATTTCTATAAAATTGACAAACTTTGTCAAAGTGGGAGGGATCGTTTAATGTCAGCAACTTAAAGACATGTTGGCCATTAAACTTAAACATCAGATCCGCTAACCCTATGCTATGATAAGATATTTAAATCAATAATGTAGAAATCTAGCAATTTTATGCTTTGGAGTAAAGCATAGTACCTCTCTTGTGCTTGGGTTGAGACAAATCTAGCCCTTTGCTCTTGATTGGTTTTCAAGCGCCTCGAGCTGTCTGCCTTGGACTTCCGTTTGCCTCCCTGACCTCCTTGTTGTGATGATACCATGGTTTGAACCTATTTTCCGCATTAAAATGATTCAAATAGGATTAAGATTACAATATCTAGCTCCGAAACTGAGAGGTTGAAGTTTTAGGATTTAAGATTTAGGAATTTTATCTTGGCCGGTTGACCTTTTTAAATTAATTATTTATACCCAAGTTTCTTCCAAGTCTGAAAGTTATTCAGCCTTTTGTTTATGAAGAGTCAAATTTAGTGTTCCGAGTCTGGAAGATCGTTGTGCTCATATTGTGAAGATCCGAATTTCAAAGTATGAGTTCGAAAATTAATTAGAACATGAAAATCTAAAAGAGAGGCCAACCACCAGGTTAATTCTGGAAAATGGATTTGAACATGAAACCATGTTTCCGAGTTTAAAAGCACCGGCGGAGTAAAAAAAAAGCTCTCAATAAGCTAGTTTTCACCAGGTTCAATTAAGAATATGGACCTAAACTCGGAAGTAAAATTACATCAAGTTGGAAATCATGCAAGATTTGCTTACGAATCCGGAATCCAGTCCTTACTTAAATTCATAAAGAGCCGAAGTACTCTCGGACTCAGAATTCCTTCGTGAAATCATGCCAACAGTTAAGCCTCATGGGAAAAAACTGTTTACAAAAAATGACACCTTTACATAGACACATTTACACACACATCGAAAATATTAGATAGGTAATGACATTTCAGGGAAATTCTTCAAAAATCTTGATTATGAGTACTAAATTCTTCAAAAACTAACATTATTAAGGTAATTCTACAACAAACATTCCCAAAGTATGAACTTTTCTAATCACAACAAATCGCAAGTAAAGCTTATACAAAAGACTGAAGTGAATAGTCAAGAATCAGCAAACATCTCGATAAATTCTAGGTCACCCTCCTCCCGGATGACAGTCTCATTGGCATCTACATTGGTGTTTGCATCCTCCACATTATCGATCTCACGTGTATTGGTCTCCGGCCCTACAACCTCTTCACGAGCAACGTCTTCTCTGGTATTGTCACATTTTTCATCATTTATTCTGCTTTTGGGGTCATTTTATGAGAATTTTGGGGCAAGTTTGGCATTGGCCCATCATCAAGTGACAATTACAACCCCAAGGCCTTAATTAGCTTTGCCTATCGGGCTTCGACTCGGGCCAATTACTCGTTAACTTTAATAACGTTACCTCGAATGTAAGAAAGGTACCTACTCACGGTACTCTTCCAACCAGATCCCCACCTGGAAAAATTAACAAGACAATCATATACCAATTAATTACAAGCAAAAAATAAAACCATACTCTACATACAATTAATAATCGACATACTCAAGAGATGTAGGTGACTTAGCCATGTCTGTATCCCTTATATTGACTTTTCCCATCATTGTCCATATCCTATTACTTGTACGCAAATTGTCTCATGTCATAACACTCTAAACGCAATGGTCTATCCCCTGGTTGAACACCAAACTACTTTAGCAAAGTAGTGATATGTCGAACATAATGTAAATCCTTCTTCTTAGTTCCCACCGCTTTCAACATATAGCACAAAATTATATACCAAATATTAATGGGAATCTCCTCCATCACATAATAAAACATCACCAAATATCCAGTCATTGGCTTGGAGGCGTTGCCACCGAATGGTAGAACATTAAAAAAAATCTACTCGTAAATGGGTCCCTGTTCAACTGAAAGGACACCTACATCGTACGAATTCGCCTGACCAGCCAAACTACCTCTCCTACCAAAATAATTTCTAGCTATCTCTACGAGGTACATATGGGTGGCTTTGGTAATGCCTGACCATTATTGTTGATGATATATCTCTAGGGAATCATCGGGATTATGTGGCCTCATACTGAAGCAATGTTATACGAATTACCTAAAATGGCATTTATAGTATATTTCGTGATGGTCACTTGCTTTCCATAAACTTTTGTCACATCCTCGTTCTTAAATTTTTGACCTAAGTTAGCCTTGAATTGGATGACCTCGTCGGTGTGAACCCTCTCCTCACATGTCAATAATTTTTCCATACCTTGCTTTCTAAAGTAACACAATATATAACCTAGTGACAAATCATGCATATCGGAACTACATACAACTTTTGGATATCTACACTTCCTTATTCTTAGAAAATGACCACACCTCATCTCCGCTTCGATGTTGAAGAATTTATCTGATGCTCCTATATGAATCAATAGAGTGTGGCTCTCCGATGATGTATTAACCGTACCTCCTCCTCCTCCTCCTCTCCTTCTAGACATGATTGTAGATTCAAAAACTTTTGAGTTCAAAGTTAGGGTTTAGGGTTGCTGAATGTCTTTGGATTTTCTAGGGTGCTATGTGAATTATTGTTATTGTGAAACTGGAATCGATTTGGGGATTTTTTTATATCCCCCACAACTTCTGATTCTGGAAATCGTTCTTATCATTTTTCCATATGTGCAGAAAAACTTCTAGTCCCGTAACATATTCAGCTCTCAAAGTACATGGGCCAAAGTAGTTCCGATTCCGGAACTTATCTTTGCGAGGACTTATACTACAACATTAAAAACATTTCAAATGGAGTAATAAATGACAAAAGAGAGAGCGGGAGTTTCCCCCCATTTTTCTCCTCCAAAACTAGCACTCTTTTAATCACCCTATTCTCTATAAATTCTTCACAAAATCGAAGATAATCATTATGAAATCCTCCATATTTTTCTATGGTTTGATCTTTGGTGAGAATTTTGGATTCAAATGCAAGTGGGAAGCTAGAATTTGTTCATCAATATGAATTTTGGTTTCAAATGCTAGTAGAGGCTAGGGTTTCTTCTTCATTACTTACTAGTAACTATGTTACTAGGGTATAAGGTAAATGATTACTCTATATTTTTTGTGCATAAATGATTACACTATATTTTGTGTGTATTGTTATGTTCTATAAATTAATACTCTCCATTTGTTCTCAATCATTATTTTTGGCCCAATATTTATTCGGTGTGTATATTTTTGTACATTAGTATATCATGTTTCTATTTTCTTACTTGTGCTTGGATTTTTGAAATAGGATCATTAAAGATTGACAAGTCTTAGATTGACTGGGTGGATGGTAGTCCAGTGTCGAGGAAGAGGGGTCGAGATGATGCTTTAAATTCCAATGATGGAAATAGAAAATCAACGTTTGATGAGGATGAAGACGAAGAAGGGAACGAAGAGCAGGAAATAACAAAAAAGCATTGTAGAACATTGGAAATGAGAATGTCTAAGAAGGAATTGACCCAATTGGTTTTCAACGCAATGGGCCGGTGTTTGTCGAAAGACTGTGGGAAGTGGCCAAGTTGGGTTAGTAAAGTCGGTCGTACTCGGGTGGACATCCTTTATGATAATTGGCACGATGTGCCAAAGGAATACAAAGCCACCCTATGGATTGAATACAAGGTAGCCCTTCTTAGTTGTATAAATGTTTTTTCTAATCCTATTAATCTAATTTAGGTTCATGAGAAAGCCAATCGTATTTGACATTCCTTTTACGTCATAATAAATAGAGACCCTTTGAAATCGATGCCCTCGACATGGATGAGTTAAGAAAGATAGCCATGGAGATGTTATCCAAAAGTTTCCGAGAACACAAGTACACACTTTCAAGAGATTTCATTTCTTGATTAGAAAAGGGGATCTTCTATGGATAACTTACACACATATTCAACCGGAGAGTTAGGAGATCCACAAAAGAAGAACCTTAGAGAATGAGAAAATGTTAGTGTACTACAAATCTAAATGGTTTAAATTTAGTTTTTGTCGGTGTTGATGTTCCATTGCTTTTATCCTTTCTCGTAGGGAATGAGGGAAGAGAAAACACGCAATGCTATGTTGAACATAACTCTGGATCGAAATATTCGTGGAGGTTATGGATTGGCATCACTCGAGATGGTCAGAGAACAATTAGAACATGATGGTCTACTATCATTTCAAAGGGGAATGCCCGAGGAAGATGTTAGGGCATCGGTTATTCCGATCTATGTCAAAAAAAATATTGGTGTGCACTATTTCTCCAGGCACGGAAAAATAAGAAGGGTGAGTTTGTCAAAGATGAGGACATTGAACTTGCGGAAAAAGTGGTACGTATTTTATTAACTTTGATTATTTATTTGCACACATTGAATTTTTGTTCCCATTCAAGTTGGGGTATTAATGCTATTCATCTCTTCCGGTTCAGTAGGCTAAATTAAAACAAGATCAAACGGAAGGTCAATTCATTCCCACCGGTAAGCATGATATCTTGTACGAGGTAATGAGATAATCCAATCACCCGGATGCGCTAGAGAGGTTGGTGCACTCGTGACACGGAAAGAGACTTTCAAAATTGTTCGTTCATATGAGAGGGGGCTAAATCATTAAGAATCTACATGTTGAAAAAGGAATCTTTCCTACGGGACAAAAAATTACATCAACAGGAGATTTTGATTCAAAAGTAATTGAGCCACACTGGCCTTGTTGTACCTGAAAATCTTGAGGACCTTAACAACGACTGAGAGCCGCCATCGAGTGGTTCTCATCACTCTCCGACCTAAGTTGAAGTGACAGAAAAAGGATTACAACCGGGACCCAAAATTGTGGCATTTCCCAAAAAGGCAATTTTATCATCCCTAAAAAAGGTACAGAAAATTATCAACAATAAATGACATCTATTTAGGTTGTTAGTAACAAAATATTATTTCTTCAATGTAGTGTTATCAACTATGCGTGCTTTACATGGAGGTTGGTGAAAATAGTACACCGCTACACTTAGCAAGTGGTTATTTTTTATGAATCGATGAGACAAAATCACTTCAAACCAATCGGGGATGGAATTGCAAGGGTATCCATGGAGAAACAGTTTGTGCACATTGCAATGTTTCCTATTCCCAACAGAGATTACTAGGAGGTTGGCCCGGCCCTAGGAATATTTTTTTCTTTGGCCTCGGTGTCTTTTATATGTCAATCCCGATAAGGACGATCATTTGAATTTGAAACCCCCAGAAACCACAAAAAATATTTTACCGATGGGGAAAAACACCAAACCTCAAACGACGATAGCAAGAGTGGAGAGGGGGTCACCACCTTTTGTCCTGGTACTGTCCGATTGGATGTCGGCACATCAACATAACTCAACATACCCTTTTTCTGAAAATGAGTGTATTTTTGGAAGAAGCCGAGTCATCATTGCATTATGGATTGACTTTGAAGATTTATGTAAGTGTGACCAAGTCAACCAAACAATCATATCCCTCTTTTTAATGTTAGTGCAAGTTTTATTTTTTATTTTTATCTTTTTACAATATAATATCAACACATATTCATACCTAACATTTTGAATTATATGTGTAAGGTACATGTATTACATTGCTAACCAAAGGATCAAGAGTTCTGTAGGCTATTTGTGTCCATTGCTGACTCAAGGGATTGGGTGTTCAAATCAAAAGCGGATAGAATATATACACAAATGCATAGGCAGGAAGGGAAAAAAGATTCTTCATTGCAACTTACATTGAGAAGTAATGATTTTATATTTTCATACTATTGTGCATAACCCCGCATACTTACATATTCATGCATACTTGTATAAAAGTTGGATGTCGAGATCATTGAAGATTGATTTTCATTGTTCCGGATGACAAGCGTGTGTATTGGATGGATCCATTTCACTTTCAACCTTCACAAGCATTTGTAGATATTTTGCAGACTGCATTCAAGGAGTCCAATCGTCAAAATGACTTAAACGTAGTCTAAATCAAGGTTTGAATTACTACAATCGTCACATACTAAATGATATCAATTTCATTTGTACTAACTTATTTCCATGCACATACTTAGTACGAGAAATAAGCAAAATTATAGGAGTGTGGGTACTACGTAATGTTATATGCAGATGAGTGCATTACAGATGTCTAGTTGGATTACCTAGAGATTGATAAGGTAAGTATGAAGTGATAAAATTCATATTTTCTTATTTAATAATACTCTAATTATAACCTACTCGAACTAATTATTATATTCTAATGTGCACAAATTTTCCTAAGGAATACTAGCCGTATTCAAAGGATGACATCAACGTGGCAAGACATCTAATCAATGTTGGATCTGAAACTATTGGAAGACCTGGCGTGGTATTATGAAAAATATCCCAACAATCGTTACACGTATTTTGTGGAATAGAATTTGATTATTTTTTACTCCCGTCTATAGATAGTTTCTTGATTACATTGTCTATATATTCTTGTTGGAAGTACTATCATGTTGTTTAGTGTTAGATAGTTATAGAGTTTGATTAATGTTATGTGCGGAATAGAATCTACGTGATTTTTATTCCTATGTATAGATAATTGCTAATGTTGCGATGTCTATACATTTTTGTAAACCCTAACAATGTATTAGTAATTTGTTGAAAATATCATTAGTGATTTGAGGTTATTTTAGACTGGATTTTGCCAAGAATTGATTTTTTTTTCATCGGAGTCGAAAGTAATTGCGAACTTAGAAGTCAGGTTCCTCTTGTAAGAAATCAAAGGATCGATTTACATTTTCTGAGCTCGAACTTAAGAGCCGAAGAAATTTACGGAATTCGAACCTTAAGATCCAACGTCAGTTAAAAACTCGCAATAGATATTCAGTAAATAACAAATTCTATGCCAAAAATCCAGGTTTTCAACGAATATTGGACCTGATTTAGTAACCTTCACATTGCCTCCAACATTCGTTCAGGTACCAGAACTTATTGTAGATTCCGGTCCCAGAACAGGCAAGTAAGTTTCCGAACTCAAAGGAGCTTTAAAGGAGGTTCCTCCAGCTTGAGTAAGGCAAAAAGTACCGCCTTTGATTGTGTAGTTTAAATGCGGTTCTAAGAACCATCTTTGATCACAGAAGATCAAAGGCACTACCAGAGAAGGCATCTACAAGGCACCTTCTCTGGTTCGATAGAATCACATTTAATCCCTCATTCCCACACTTGTGAATTCTGTCCAAAACCTAATGAGACGTGATTTTGATATTTTCTTAGTACAATTAACATCCCTTTTTACCTTGTTTTGTTGGTGGTTAGTTAGATTAGTAGGTATTTTTACAAAATAGGGGTTTAGATCACCTTGTGTGGTTATTTGCCTTCATTTCCCTAGTTTGTAAGTATGTGGTGTCTAACGTGTTATACCTTTTTGATTTGGTCGGTTTATATATATGTTTTGTTAGCATATTTGGAGACTATCATGAAGAAGGCATTTCGAATGGATGATAGAAGATTGAAGATGACCATTCACAAGAATGGTAGAAGAAGGAAGACCACTTACAAAGTGGTAGAAGATAAAGTGAAGAAAGAGAACAAAGTTAAAGGTGAAGAATGATTTAAGTTTTGAACCATTGATCAATAAAAATGTGAGCCATTAATCAACTTGTAGTAGACGAAATTATCTTGGATTTTAATATTCTTGCGGGGGATTGGCATATGCCTTATATGTACAAGGCTCACATGATCCCCCCTGTAATTATTTCTTCGCCTATGAAGGAATGATTTATAGTATTTGTTTTGAAGATTACAAATTTAAAATAATAGTATTGTTTAGATTCTCCATTTTTTCACTTTTATGTATATACATGTACACTAAATTGATTTTTTTTCCAAATTTGCGAGACAATTGTTTGCAGTGTGTTTTGTTACAATTTACGAAAGAAGCACCTATGTGTTATAATTTATGAAAGAAGCACCTATGTGTTACAATTGAACACTTCTAAGCACATGCTGAATTACTTAAGAGTTGCACTTTAAGCATCGAGTTATTTTTGTAGTACATACAAATTATAAAAGAAACACCTATAGGTTACATTTAAAGCACTTACAAGCAATTGTTTAAACACCTACGAGTTGTAATCTAAGCACCAATTTATATTCGTTACACACATTAGTAATAATAGAATCACCTACAGATTGAAGCACTTACAAGCAGTGGTTTAAGCACCTACGAGTTGTATTCTAAGCCCCAAGATTTTTTTTGTAGCACGTATTTTTTTATATATAATTAAACCCATATTAATGGGAGGGACCCATAGATTTTTTTGTAGCACGTACAAGTTATAAAAGAAGCACCCATAGATTACATTTAAACCACTTACAAGCTATGATTTAATCTCTTACGAGTTATACTCTAAGCACCAAGTTATTTGCGTAGCACGTACAAGTTATAAAAGAAACACCTATAGATTATATTTGAATCACTTACAAGAAATTGTTTAAACACCTACGAATTGTACTCTAAGCACCACATTGTTTTCATATCACATACAAGTTATAAAAGAAACACCTATAGATTACATTTGAAGCATTTACAAACAATAGTTTAAACACCTACGAGTTAAACTCTAAGCACCAATTTTTTTGTAGCACATACAAGTTATAAAAGAAGCACCTATACATTACATTTGAAGCACTTATGATCAATAGTTTAAGCACCTACGAGTTGTACTTTAAGCACCAATTTATTTTCGTAGCACGTACAAGTTATAAAAAAAGAACCTACATGTTACATTTGAAATACCTACGAGTTGTAGGTGTTTGAAGTATTACTTGTAGGTGTTTTAAGTATAACTTGTAGGCGTTTAAGTAGAAAATGGGACTGAACTCGGAGTTAGAAACAAACAGCTGTGTTATTGATTCTGGTAGGATCTGGGTAGCTTGGAGACAAGACTACTATACTGTTA
>JAULKM010092190.1:0-11194 GCA_032355605.1 Rubia tinctorum
GTCGTCAAACCCACCAACCTTACGTTGTTGCTCTACCTCCCCATGAAATGTCCAAACAATGTAACCTCTATCAAATCATTTCTTCAACAAGTGAAATCTAACAACCCCGCATTCATCCAAACTTTCCCAACACTAGCATCGCTTGCATGGACAAAGTATCCCCTCCTCCCTACTATAGGCTTAATCAAGAAACGAATCTACAAAACCAATATATTCACCACTCCATATAGTTGCACTTGAACAATTAAGCATTTTCGTTCTCCATGCAAGAATCGATTCTCGATCCATTGTATCTAGATGTGATAATATAAAAAATCCATAATTCAATATTCACACATTATAAAATAAACACGATCAATTTGCTATGACTAGCTACAAAGACAACCATGTTCTTGGATACACACACACACACACACCATTTACCAATATAAAGACAACCATGTTCACACACCCACAACATGATAAAAACTCTATTCAAGCATGAAAATCATTGATAAATAGAACTAAAATCTCCCCATGCATGCATTAATGGTTGCAACCACTACAATTTTAATGAAATTAACAAAAGTAAATGAAAACTTACATTCATGGGTTTTCATGGCTTGGGATGAAGCTCACCTTCCATAAAAACCCTCCATCAATGAAGAGAGAATGGAGCTCAAAAATCAGATTTTATTTTCGCGTGGTAGTTGGGAGCATTTAATGTTACATTGAGCGCATGTGTTTGTGAATAGTGTCAAAAACCTATGTCAAAGATTTCAAGCAGTCAAGTTGTGGGGTGGACCCCTTTACACTGAGTCGCTAATAAACATAACAATTCTTATCTAAGGACTCAGTGATAATAAGTGAAAAGTTACATAAAGGCACTAATCAATATTACAATACTAAGCAATGGCCTATGTGGCAAAGAGAAATGCAGGTTGAAGATAAGTGGTTCTCACAATCAAACCAATCACGGTGAAGTATCAGATGATACGCACACAAAATGATTCATCCACACCTATGATCAAACATATAAGACAATCAAAACAAAATAAAATGAAGCTCCCCAACCAAAGATCAGGTTCATATCTATTTAACCTGTTAAGACTGTTTCCCTACAGTAGAAGACTAAAACTAGTCATTTTAATTGTCAAACATATTTTCCATCGGTGTATAGAAATCACTTAGAATGCGTAGAATTATCTCTAACATGGCCCAAAAGGCAGTAAAGACCAATAAATTCGAATTAACAATATAATTGACCTAAACATCCTAATGGACCATAGTCTACAAATCAGATTATAACCTCAGAAAAATAGTGTCGCCAAAAGTATGTTATTTTAACAAATTTGACTTGGATTTCTCCTTACCGCGTCTTTGGATATCAAATGTGAAGTCAATTAAATTTTACCGGACTACGGGCTGCCGAAAAATAAGTATTGACAGAGACAATCCTCACCTAATACTTAAATTCAAAAAACTATTATAAAAATTGGTCATTTTAAATCTGAAAATATGAAAATTGAAGAAAGAAACTAAATGGAGTAAAAAAATAGCATAATTAATTGCATCCCACCCAGAAAATAAAAAATCACAAAGAGAAAAAAAATTAAAAGATAATTACCCCTCCAAACATAACCTGGCCAGAAAATGACAAAAATCGGATACTTCCCCCTTCAACAAGATCCGGAAAAATTATAATCCTCATTTTCCACTGTCACTTAAAGAGTATCGCTGGAAATGAAGTCGCCACTCCATTATAAACCAAAAGACCATACATTCACCGTTGTGACTTTGACCCGCAATTAGGAGGTTGTCATGTTAGCCTTGATAGATGTGTTGCTCTAGTCAACAACTCTGTGAACCGGGACATCCAACGACGCCGCTTGGAGAAATTCATCCTCTCCTAGTGATGCCCAGCAACACCAGAATGCAGCACCGCCACTCTCCCAGTCACGCTAGGACGCAACACCACCGTGAGCCCAGAGAAGCAGTCGGTAAACCGGGAGCCAGAGAGAAGATGAGACTATGTCTCATAAATTTTGGGAAGGAATAATCATGGGATAGGGATATTTGGGAGAGTAATAATGGGGAGGGGGCCGCCAAAGGTGGCTGTATGAGGCGGCGCGCGCGGGCGGCGCCCCCTCCCCCCCCCCCCCATATCTAGGTTTTGGAGTTGTTAAAAAAAGGGAGGCTGGTGGAAAGGTAGAAAGGAAAGAGAAATCCAATGAGTGTGGGGTCCAAAAACCTTTTCAGACACTGATATGTGTTTATGGGATGATTTTGATTGTTAGTAATGACAATGGCGTATTCCGATCAACACTCAACAAACGATCACCATACTCAAACTCCACCACCAACCCTTTCAACCAATCAGCTCTGCATCTCTAAAGCTACTCATTTCTTCAAGGCGAGATAATTTCTATGGAGCGCAATTGCGTGTGCGTTTGGGGAAGGAGTTATGCACCCAGTGGATACTATAAAGACCCGGATTTAGAGCCAGGTGATTTTGTTACAATAGTTATTTACTACGTAAAATATATATGTGTTGACGAATATCGAGTTGATTTTCTTTCATTCAATGCATTATAAAAGTAATAAATTTATTTATTTATTATAAATTTTGTGGCATGTGTAATTCTCATATACTTATGACAACAACTTATTACTTATTTAAATTATAATTCTATTATATTTATAAAAAAATCATAATTCGTGCATTGGCACGGGCACTATCAAGTAATGAAAATGAAACACAGTGAAATTATGAGCAGAGGGATAGCCAGGCACAACAGACGTTCAAATGATGTCCTCTTATGCAATGTCAATTACCAAAACGATGTAGGTTTCTTACCTTGCATCTTTATTGAGGGAATGTGTTGTTAAAATGAATTTGGACGAGGTACCCGACTAACAGACATATAATTGATTTAGAATTAGGATAAGAAAGGAATATCATTTCTGATTGGTTTTGTATATATCATGTTCCATGTTTGTTTAGGCTTTGTATACCCATTGTACTAACTACATATCAATACATACAACCACAATTATTTGTGGGTTTTACATTCTATCAGGGTATCAGTCAGTTTTCTCTAAAATTCCTGGTTTTATCTCTCTTTTCCCAAAATTACCAAAATAATTTTTTGTCTATTTCCCGATCAGTCACCTCCCACTGCCGCTGTTGTCTTCTGCCGCCATCCATTTGGTCATCTCCGCCTTCCGTGGAACCTATCGGCGTCGCCATTTTCTCGGTCCTTTAGCCTTACCTATATTCCAATCAGTAGTCGCATCTTCTGTTCCTTTTTAAGTTCCGATCGGTGTCTTCTGCTCCATTTCCCGTGGTCTTCTGCTCCTCGACCACCTTCTTTTTGCATATTGCCGTTAATATCTGGGCATCTTCTCCGATCAAACTGGTTGTTTGATGCCACTAAAGTCTAATCCAATCCAGCTATATCAAGTTCAATTGTGTATAGCCCCCTTTTGTGCATTGTCGTTTTCGGCTTCCTCGCAGCTTCTTCCGGTGTCATGGTTTCCCAAGTTCAGATGGTCCGACCTCTCCGAAAAGTGTCAGATCTCTTCGCTGTGTTTGCCCATCGCTGCATTTCCACGTGCGTGAACCACATACGCCATTAGTCTTCCGCGGGTGCATCTTTGTGGCAGCTCCTCCAAGCACGTGAGTCACATGCAACTCGTCATCTAAGGGATTTCTCACATTTTCCAATTTATTTCGAGTTGATCCATTGTCTCGTAAGTTTTTACTGCTAGTCAGGGCCTCGTCAACATCCTAGTTAGTGCCTTGTCAATGCCTAGTTAGTGCCCAATCAGCACCAAATTCTTATTTTTTAAAAATTGGGTTGTGTTATGGATCATTTTGATCAACCATGGTAATTGGGTCATGTTCCCCAAAACATCATTTCTTCTTTTAGCGCTACCTAGGCCTCATTTATGTCCCACTTGTGAGATGGCTAAAGCCAAGCATCTTTCTTCTTGAGATAATTTAAAACAAGTACCACACATGCTTGATTTATTTCGCTGTGATCTTTGGGGACCCTCTCCCATAATCTCTCGTGCCGAGTATTCTTATTATGTCATTTTCATTGATGATTTTCTAGATTCACTTGGTTTATATCCTATGCGATGAAAGCCTGATTTTTTAGAGGCTTATATGCATTTTGAGGCTCTTGTTGAGAACCAGTTTTCTACCACCATTAAAGTGTTTCAGAGTGACGGTGGAACAGAGTTTCTGAATCATCACATCCAATCACATTTTTTTTCAAGGTCATTCATAATCAGCTTTCATGTCCTCACACTTCAGAGCAAAATAGTTGTGCAGAGCAGAAGCATCGTCACATCACTGAGACAGTAGTGTCGATGCTCTTTCATTCCGGCCTTCATCATTCATTTTTGTATAATGCTTTTTATACAGCAACCTACATCATCAACAGGCTGCCAATGTATGTTTTATCCGGTTAGTCTTGACTCTCTGTTATTTTTTGTACAACTCCTGACTACTCCAACTTTCATCTATTTGGTTGTTGAGTTTTTCCGTATTTATGCTCTTATGCAAAGCATAAGTTAGCATCTTAGAGTATATCCTATATATTTTTGGATTATAGTTCCCAGTAGAAGGGTTATCGCTGTCTTGATCCTCTTACGAAGAAGGAGTACATCACAAGTTATACTCAATTTCATGAGATGTTTTTCAAGTGACTCGCACTGATCCTGCTATTGATCCTCCCTCACTCGATGTTTCTACATTTTTTACCTTCATCTGTGCTTTTAGAGGTGTTTGAGCTATCTGCATCAGCAAAATTGCCCATCATTTTAGATGATTCTGATTAACAGTCTGTACCGGGAGTTCACAAAGTGTCCAAAAATTGTATTTGTCCACAGCCCAAAGAAACGCAGCCCAACACGCATCTGAACGTTCCGCCGCACGAGCAGTCACACACGCCGAACCGCCACCAGCTCCAGATGCGACCACTTTCTTGCTGCACTCAGTGCCTCCAGTTGTGTCTTCTTTGTCCTCACCGATTTGGCCATCTCCGGTTTCTCATTCAGTTTTGCCGGTTCGGCTATCTCCAGTTTCCTCCCCACCGATGTCAACATCACCAGCCAGTCCAGTGCTCGAGGCATTTTCTCATCATCCGATGGCTACTCTCTGGCACTGTTTCTCTCATGTACAAGGATTTTTCTGACTATGACATTTCTGGTATATTGAGTGATTTATTAGCTAAGATCGAGCCACGGAGTCATCGCTCGGTTGTTAAGGATCCTGAATGGGTTGCTACCATGGATTCCGAAATGGAGGCTCTTCACACTCAGCATGCATGTGATTTGGTTCCTCATCCTTCTAATGTTAATGTTGCTGGCTCAAAATGGGTGTACTGTTTGAAGTATAAAGTCTATGGCTCGCTTGACAAGCATAAAGCGAGGTTAGTTGCTCAAGGTTTTTCGCAATTACCTATCTTTGATTATGATCATACGTTTAGTCCTGTGGTGAAAGCATCTATTGTCTGTAATGTTTTTCTTCTTACCCTTACTCGTAATTGGCCCTTACAACAGCTGGATATTAAGAATGCATTTTCAAATGGCGTTCTTAACTCCCCAATTTATATGGAGCAGTCTGCTGAATACAAAGACCCGATGCGTCCTGATTTTGTTTGTCATCTACGCAATGCCATTTATGGTTTGAAACAAGCTCCTCATTCTTGGTTTCAATGTTTCAGTTCATTTTTTATTAGCCTGGATTTTGTATACAGTTCACCTGATACATCTTTGTTTGTATTTTCCCGGGGTGTCTCTTTGCTCTACTTGTTGGTTTATGTTGATAAATTTATTCTTATTGAGAATGATGGTTGTCTCATTCGGAATTTTATTTATTGAGTTAATCAGAAATTCAAGATCATCAATATTGGCACTCTGCAGTATTTTTTGGGTTTGGAGGTTGTTTGTACTTCTGATAGCTTATTCCTTGGTCAGGTCAAATACGCCAAGGACATTTTATTGCACGCTGGAATGCAGGATTCAGCCCATGTTGCCATTCCTTCCATTGTCTCATTTTCTCAGCTTGTTAGCTCTTCCGATAAGCCATTTGGAAAACCCACACTTTGTCGTTCTTTGGTTGGTGCACTTCAGTATCTATCAATTACACTTCCTTATGTGTCCTATGTTGTGAACGCGGCCAGTCAGTACATGCAGGCTCCTACTGATAACCATTTCCAAGTTGTTACTCAAATTTTGCACTATGTGCGTGGTACTCTTCACCATGGTCTTCAATTTTACGCAAATCCGTTCACTTTACCAGTTCTGGGTTATTCTGATACTGATTGAGCTTGTTACATATATACTCGTATGTCTAATTATGGTTATGACATCTTCTTTGGTGGCAACCTGGGTTTTTGGAGTGTTTAGGAGCAACCTATAGTTTCTCGTTCTAGTTTACAATCATAATAATGTGCTATGGAAAACACTGTCGCGGAACTACCTTGGTTGATAAATCTTCTTCGATATTTACGTGTATCAACTCGTGTGTCTCCTTTTTTGCTGTATGATAATATTAGTGCTCTCTTTCTTTTTCAGAATCTAGTTTCGCATAAGAAAACCAGGCACATTGATATTGATTATCATTTTGTGCGTGAGATGGTGTCTTCTAGAAAACTCAAAGTTGCTCATGTTTCTACAGATATGCAGCTTGCTGATATCTTTACAAAGGGGTTATCTCGTCCTCAGTTTTGAGTTCTTACGTCCCTGATGGTGTCTCCTCAAATTCCAAGTGATTAATCAGTTAAGGAATTTATAAGGCCTGTAACTATGAATGGCGAGCATCTGAGAAGCCGATATAGTCTTATAAATAGGAGAGTTAGTTTGTATAATAGGTGTGACTTTGAAGACATTTTTTTGGTCTCAAGTTCACCCCCTGAATCTGTATTCTGTAAACCCTTCTGATAATAAAATCTGTGTTTGTTCGTGGATGTAGCGAAATTAGTGAACCATGTAAAAAAAATTGTGTTCCATTTTTCTGCTTTCTTTCTTTATCTTGATTCTGCTCAAAGGGATTAATTTCCCCAACAAATTGTATCAGAGCTAATGGTTCATCGGAGCTTCCGTTTCTACATGAAGAATAAAGAAGAGAAAAAAAGTCTGAAACTTGCGACAAAGTTTATTTTGGGTGTTGGTGTGATCAATTATTCAATTGATCAAATTGGTTTACTGGCTGTGGCTTTTTCGTACCTTAATTATTTGGGTTGAGGTAAATGAAGGTTTAGTTTGTGACGATGCACGATACAGAGATTGGTTTTGTTTGATTCTTGCATGGAAATTCTTTAGTTTGTGATTGCCGCGTTGGTGTTTCATCTACTGATCCGGGAGATTTTAATGTTCGTGGAACTCAGTTATTGTCGCATCTACTCAAATTTGCAAGTATGTTCTGCTAATGAGTTATTTCTGGATTGAGGTTTTTGTGTTTCATAAATCCTTTTTCTGATTGGATTTATTCATATTGGTGGTATTTGTTGCAAATTCATTCCGGGTTAGATTTGTCATTCTGTTCTGTTGGTAATATTTGGGTACATCTGTCTGACATGACTCCCAGTGCATCTATTTCTAGTACATTTGGCACGACCACCGTACATCTGATACGTCTGGAAAAGTCATCGTACGTCGGGTACATTGTGTGTTTGCATTTGGTTGTTAGAAGATTCAAGTCAAGGAGAGTGTTTTGAATCTTATTTTTGTTTTGTGCTTGTACTGTATTTGGATTTTGAATCGGGGGGAATTGTTGGTGTCTCCTCAAATTCCAATTAATTAATCAATTAAGGAATTTATAAGACCTGTAACGATGAAGAACTCATAAGTTTGATTAATGTCAATTCAAGAGTATGTTTAATGGCGAGCAAGTGAAAAGTCATGATCTTTTAAATAGGAGAGTTAATTTCTGTAATAGGTGTGACTTTGAAGACATTTATTCTGGTTTAAAGTTCACCCCCTGAATCTGTATTCTGTAAACCCTTCTGATAATAAAATCTGTGTCTGTTCGTGGATGTAGCAAATTGGTGAACCACGTAAAAAAATTCGTGTTCCGTTTTTCTGCTTTCTCTCTTTATCTTGATTCTGCGCAAAGGGGAATAATTTCCCCAACAGTTCCAAGTTTTGCATTGTGACCAATCCTATGCTTCGCTTGAGGGGGTTAATAGAGATATAATTGATTTAGGAGCGAGTCTCTTCAGAGGCGGTATATCCATAAGTTTATGGATATGCCACTTATTTTTACCTTATACACCGCAATTATTCAATTACATACTAAATTTACAAATTTTTAAAATAATTTTTATATTAAATATTTTTATATTTTCACATTCAAATACATATTATTACTTGTTTTAACTTTTAAAATAAAATTTTTAAATTTTATAAAAAAAATTGCAACATTTAAGGTAAAAGTCATTGTGGACTATCTATAAGATTATGGAAATGCCGTCTTTCCTGAGGCTTTCTCTTGATTTAGAATCAGGATAAGAAAAAAATACATTTTCTGATTGATTTTGTATGTATCATGTTCTATGTTTGTTTAATATTTGTATACTTTTTGTACTCAATATTATATATGTATATATATATATATCAATACACAGAGTCACAATTATTTTTGAATTTTTAACACATATATATATATATATATCAATATATATTGATATATATAATACTTGCATAGGATCGTTTTGTTCTTATCAATTATTTTTATTAGAAATGAATATTAACATTGAACAGTAATTGTGAATATTAACATTGAACAGTAATTGTGAACGTTAAAAATGAACATTAATTATGAATAGTAATCCTGAATAGTAATTATAAATAGTAAATACGAATAGTAAGTATGAATAGTAAATATGAATAGTAATCCTGAATAGTAAATACAAATAGTAATCCTAAATCGTAATTATGAATAGTAAATACGAATAGTAATTATGAATAGTAAATTCGATAAAACAGACGAAGTTTGGGAGGTTCAATCTGAGTGTAGATTTGTGGAGATTTGAGAGAATATGAAGGGGCTGATTGTAGCGTGCCTTCTAATGGAAATGAGGCTGCCTATTTATAAAAATTTCTTATCCTAACATTGCATAAAATGTTTGAAATCCAGGATTGAAATCCGGAGTGGAGAGTGGGTCCTGCCACCGGCTGCTTGAATAAAGTTTGGTGGTGTCCGGGTCTCACCACTGAGTTGTCTTCTTGAATAAATGGTTGCTGAGTGGATTTTGGGCCCTCCACGTCAGACTTATTTGGCTCAGCTTTTTTGAATACGCCATTGCTTACCTCTGCTTGAATGATTGCTTGAATACATCATTGCTTACATATTTATAAGTCAAATGGATCTTGACCCAATGGGCCTTCGAATGGGTCTTCATAATCTTCTTTTTTGGGTTCTTCTGTCTTGATTTTTCCTTTCTTCTTGATCTTCTTGGTATAATTCTAGCATCTCCTTGAAATCTTGATCTTCTTCTATGTCCTGCTTGATCTGTGCCGAGTTTTTTGAATGAGATGACGTTGTTGGGCTGGACAACGGTTGAATGGCCAATTGCTGACTGCCATGTTGCATTGCTATCTGGACTTGGTTGGAATGTGGCAACTGAACTGGACTTTGAATTTTCTGAACATTATATGCCTTATTGAATTGAATTTTTAATTTTTCTCCTGTTTGAATGTAGTGAGTAACTGCTTTTGATGAGCATAAGTCTCCTTGTAGTTATTCCACCATTTAACCTTGTTTTGCCTAACTAATGAACAAGGTTTATCTGGAAGTATAGGCTGGATTTGGAAACTCCAAGTAAAGATCCATGGACCCCTAAATATACAATGAAAGAATAATGGTTTTTTGAATTTTTCCATTTTACTGAGTTCTAAAAATGTATTGTATCCTGCTAATATTTCCGGGGGGTAAATTTCTGGTATTGGTCCAAAACTGGAAAACCAGTCATAAAACCAGGTAGGAATGTCACTGTTGAAATGCTGGTGGAAATTAATAAACCAAGAATGGTCAAAATATCTAAGATAAAAAGTTATATACCATGCTACAATATAATCTGCATAATTGAATCCTTGAGGAGTATAATGGACTGAGAACTTTGTCATAGAATTGATGTTGGAAAATTATCGGGGATTTAATACTTGCTTAATCTGAACTTTTGAATAATCGATCCTGGTTAGATCATTTTTGTTCTGGATATGCTGAATATCTATGGAATGAGTATCTACCAGAATGAGTTCATAGAAATTTTGGGTTTTTTGAATGTCATCTTCTAGCCATTGGCATTGTTGCAGAAATATATTGGAAACAAATGTTTTTAATTGTGGAATATCTGGTTCGGTTTGAAAATGGGTAAGTAGTATGTATTCTGGGCTTGGTTTTAGGAAATAGGTATTGGACTGTGGTTTTGAAGTGGTTGTTTGGAATGATTGGGTAGTTTGTTGAGATGGTTGGTTTGATTTTGGATTGTTTGGAGTAAGAGTTATATAATTGGGATTTAATGTAGGTATATTGATTAGTCTGGAATATGGAGTTTGGGCCGCATTAGAATAGGTAAGGGGTGGAAAGTCTGGTGTTGGTACCTTTGGAGTAAGCGACCTTGGAATAGTATCCTTCATTTCGTAATCTTTTGCTGACTTTGAAGAGCTGCTTGAACTCGTGGACTTACTCATGTTTTCCTATAAGGAATTCACGAGTTAAAAAATCTAGTATTGAATTATCTTTCCCTTGAATAAATTCAAGATCAAAATCAAAAACTGAAAGTATAGCTTGCCATCTAGCAAAATTTTGTTTTGAAACAAAAATTTTAACATCCTTTTGTAAAATCTCGTTTGCTGATTTACAATCAATTTTTAACAAAAATATATTATATAAATCATTTTGAAATTTTTAAATACATAAAACTATTGATAAAACTTCTTTTTTAACCGTTGAATAATTTACTTGTGCTTCTATCCATAATCCTGAATGATATCTAATTATTGACTCTACTGATGAATGTACTTGGATTAAGATGCCTCCATAACCTATATTAGATGCATCTGTTTGTACTATCATGAATGCTTCTGGATTTGGGATACCTAAACATGGTAAAGACTTTGCCTTTAATTTTACTTCTTTAATTATATTAGTATGTTTATCATTCCATATTGGTGGATTCTTCTTTAATCTTTCATATAA
>JAULKM010092201.1:0-11194 GCA_032355605.1 Rubia tinctorum
TAAAAAAATCACTCTATGTCACCCAAAATTACAAACATCAACTCGTATCACATAGAACTCACCGAGAAAATGAAAAACATCAACATGAGAAAAAAAAATATCAACCCATATAACCCAAAAAAACTACAAAACATAGACTCATATCAACTAAAATTCACCTGAAAAATGAAAAACATCAATATGAGAAAAAATGTAAAACATAAAAAAATAACTACGGTACCTCAAGAGTATAAATTATTCAATTAAAAAATCATAAAACTTCAATTATTGTTTTTTAAAAAACTACAAATATCAACTTATGTCACCAAAAAGGTGCAAACATCAGTTTCTAACACTTGAACATCATCTGGAAAATGAAAAACATCAGTATAAGAAAAATGACACAACAAACATCAAATCCTATTACCAAAACCTCAGCCAGAAAATGAAAAGTATAAATATAAGGAAATTTTAAAAAAACTACAAATATCAATATATATCACCCAAAAAAATAAATATAAAACATAAACGCATATCAATTAAATCACACCCGAATAATGAAAACATCAATATAAGAGAAAAAAACTACAAACATCAACAAAAAAATTACCGTACCTCAACAATGAAACACTACAAATATCAATTCATATCACCCAAAAAACTACAAAACATCAACACATATCAATTAAATCTCACCCGGATAACGAAAATATCAACATAAGAGAAAAACCAACAAACATCAACAAAAAGCTACAATACCTCAACAATAAAAATTCTTCAAAAATAGAACCTGGCGGGATTTGAACATAGGTCTTTAACCTCAAAGCACAGAGCAATAACCAATACACCAAAGACTTGTATTGAACAAACACTCAGTCAAATAATATTAAACCTCAGCATATACATCAAGAACATAAATTGCTCAAAAAAAGGCCACAAAGAGATTTGAACTCAAGACCTTAACCTCAACAAAGAGAGTGCTAACCAATAGACCAAACAAACATTAATGACAAAATCCTCAGTCAAGTAATTTTTAAACATCAGTAAGTCTTTAAAAAAGTAGAACAAGATATTAAACCTCACCGCTCAAACGCTGAAGCTCAGCCGATGACCGTGCGCCATGGCCGTGGCCGCCGTCCACGCCTGGTTGCACGTGCGGCCTTCTTCTTCATCGATCCATGCGCCTGAAGGCAAATGCAGTGCCTCACCGTCGTCTAAAAAATGCACCACATTGCCGTCGTCTGAAAGAAAACCGCAGTCGCAAGGCCTTACCGTGGTGGTGGAGCCGTCGCCATGGATCCGTCGCAGAGGCAAGTGGAACAGGTCGTGGATTCATCGCAGAGGCAAGTTGTAAACACCGTGGATCTATTGCCTTACCTCACCGTCTGCATCCCTAGCGGCATCGTCAACTAACCCTAGCGTCGTCGTCTTGCATTGTCTCCAGTGTCATTTCCGATTCAAATTGCTCCACCGTGCTGGAGAAATAACCACTGTCGTGACAAGAAGAATAAGAAGTGTAACAACGGCGTCGAGACCTAGGGTTTCGAAGCGTCAAATTGCAGAGAACGATGACACAATAATTCTGGTCTGGTTTTGGCGAGATACCGACTAAGGCGGCAAAAACCGATGAAAATTTGGCAGAATCTGGTGGTAACTGTCGGCCGGAGGCGGTTACCGATCGGAGGAGGAGGAAAGAAAAATGAAAATTCTGATATTTTTGTTATATATAGTATTTTGATGATTGCACATTTGGTCCCTAGATTTATTAGTATATTCTAAGAAAAACCTCATCCCAAAATTATGATTTATACTAATTGCATAACAGACCCTGCCTAAAGTTTAAACTTACTAAAATAAGACTTTGTAATTTTACCTAAGTGACATATTTTTTTGAAATTTTTCTAGGCATGTTTTACCATTTTTAAATTTAGTTGCACACAATAATGCACCATAAATTTTATGTTTTAGAAACTGCATACTACGAAGTATCTAAAAATATCTTACAAGATGTCCATTATTGTATGCAACTAAAGTTATATGTAGTCAAACATTCTCTGGAAAATTTGCAGTCAAACGATGTCATTGTTAGTGAACCGGATGAAGTGTATTGAATGATTTTTTTGTACTAACTCGCCTCTCCTAATATATTGGCCTGGTTCTGTCACTGGCGCATCCAACTCATCTATTGCTTGGACACTTTAATAATGAAATCAATGACGTCGTGTATGCAGAAATCGTTGGAATCCCAGTCGTCGTTTCTCTATTGTAGGTAGATCCTATGGTTGTTGAGTACGGAAGTCGTGATCTCCGCCTCTGTCATTGCTTGTGATTATTCAGGGACTCATATTATTGAAACTTTTAGTAGAAGCAAGCAGTTTCTTTATTTCATATTCATCCCTGAATCCTATGCTTTATTTTCTTGCTTTCATATTCATCCATCTAGTCCATTTACCGTATGTCTTTTTGTTGGATCTTTGGATTTCCGAAACCATGCAACTCTGCGATCAGACAAGGCGAACAAACTGCAGTTTCTTTCCGATCATACTTCTACACAATAAAATCATGAGAACTAACAACAATTTTGTCCTACTTTTTAAAAACTAAATTTAGTATTTTCATTTTTATATATTTTTTACTTCTATACATATACAAAATCCATATTTAATCTTTTAAAAAAATTATTTTCATACAAATAAAATTTATTTATTCATTAATAAATAATAAATTACACTGCATTTAAAATTTTAATAAATAAAACATAATAATAATAGACATAAATTTTTATTTTTAACCATGCACGGCATGCGTATTTATCTAGTAGTCGAATAAGTGTGCAAAATTTGTATAGGAATGTGCACACAAGTGGCACACCCTTTCCCAGAGTACAGTTATCAATGCAAAGAAATTAAACTATTTAAAATCAAATTTTAGTTACATAACACACATATATTGAAAACTAAATATTCTAAGGTAGCTCTTGGTTAACTGACAGAGAGGCATCTTCCTTAGTATCATTTTTTACATTTGCAATTAAAAACACATCATTATTTGTAGTTTCTTCGCCTTATTTGGTAGCTTTAGCCTCATTCTCGCAATGAAAATAGTTTTCAAAAGTCACCTTAACCCCCTGTCGGCTACCACCTTCACTAACAGAGTGAGTAGCATACATAGAGTGGGTTATCATAGAAGAAATTTCCTCTAAGGGATTTTAGAGGGAAAACTTGAATTATATCCTCCAAGAGCTTGTTAAGATCTGCATGTTAGTATATTATAAGAGGGTACCAATAGATCTATTATGGAGAGTTACACAATATAACTAATGATAAAAAAATTATTGTGAACAAAATATGCACGAATGTGGAACATATTTACTTCTAGTTCTGCAGCTAATTTTATTTTATTTTATTTAGAAAATATTATTTTCATTTGGTTACAAATAAATTTATTTATTCACTGATAAAAATAATTACACTGCATTTACATTTTTAATAAACAAAACATAATATTAATAGACATTTTTATTTATTTTTTACCATTCATAGCAAGTGTATTTATCTTGTAGTCTAATAAGTGTGCAAAATTTGTACAGGAATGGGCACACATGGCACACACCTATCCAACAATCATCCATGAAAAGAAAATAGACTATTTAAAATCAAATTTTATTTTTAAAAACACACAAAACTTGGAAACTAAATATTCTAAGGTAGGTCTTGGTTAACATACATGGAGGCATCTTCCTTAGTATCATTTTCAGCATCTGCAACTTTCAACACATCTTTAGCTATAGTTTTTTTGCCTTATTTGGTAGCTTTAGTCTCATTCTTGTAATGAGAAAAGTTTTCAAAATTTACCTTAACCCTTTGTCGGTTTTCGCCTTCACTAATAGAGTAAGTAGTATGCATAGAGCGGGTCATCATAGAAGAATTTTCCTCTAAGCGTTGGAGAGTGGGAAATTGAATTATATCTTCCAAAAGCTTGTTAAGATCTGATGTAGCATGAGGTTTAGAAAACTATTCAAAAATGGCATGATGATTCTCAGGGAGCCGAATCATACAAATAATAGAATAATTGTAGCCTGCCCAATTATTAGCCCAAAACTCTTATATGAATTGTATTTATATTGAAATGTCTACATAACCTTTTACTCTAACCGAATCTTCAACTATTGAATTATCTGGTGAATTCCTATATCTCCAATTAAGGGAAACATTTTTATGAACATACGTCTCCAATGAATTCATTTTGGGAACCAACAGGCATTACAAGTGAAATATTCACACTTAGTCATAGCCAGGATAGACTCAAAATCATTCTGGTCTCGAGACAAATTCCCCACCAGAGAGTTCAATTCTTCAACCTTCATAAGAAGACCATTGTTACAACTAATATAATCTTCATTTTAAATTTCCATACCCATCCCGATTCCAATAAACAATCTTTTCATCTACAATATATTAAAACTAATATAAAACTTTAGTTATAATATTTCTAAAATTCAACCTACACATATCACATTGCAAATACACATCTTTCCATACAATGTTCAAAAATGACTCCCCGTAGAATACATCACAATAATAATGAGGGGTGTAGATTTACATCACAGCCAACAGAAGATTAAGAGCTACTTATTTTAGATACGACCTGCAACTCAATTGCAGTTGTTTTCCAATTTTTGCAAATGCATGTTAGTATATTTAAGAGGGTCACAACAGATCTCTTCTTGAGAGTTACAAAATATAACATATGATAAAAAAAATTATTGTGCACAAAATATGCACGGATGTTGCACATATTTATGTATTTTTCTGCAGTTGATTGCTTCACAACAAAACCAGTTGATATTTATTCATACTTGATTTGTAAAATTCATGTCCATATAATCGTAAGTAAATCCCCTTGTAACTAAGATCTTACATATAATTTTTTCCTATGAAGTCAATGATTTATTTTGAAAAAAATTCACATGCACCTCTTCTTTCTATCCACATAAGCTATATTAATATTACTTTGCTCATAAATGAGAATTGGATTTGAAATGAGTCTTTTGAATTCAATTTTTGTGCTACATTGCACAATAGTTGTTCATATATTGGGAATAAAATTATTATCGTTAGCATATAAATAGGTCCCCAGAATTGAGCCTAACTAACTGCTCATGCACTGCGCTTGTTGGAAATACCTAGTTAGGTAATAATGTATTAATCCTATAGTTATTCGCCAAAACCTTGTTAATGTTGCATAACATTCTATTTTCTACTATCGATGTGAGCAAGATATTGAAGTTAAATCAATTGAATGTTTAGAATACACTCTTGGAAATAACTTTGAACAAGATCCATTAAATCATTGCCTCCGTAATGTCATTTTAAAAGGAATAATTAAATTGAAAACTCACATTACTAACTAAGGGACATTGGTTTCTTTCATAAATGTTTTAGATATCATGCGATATGATTAATTTCCTAACTAAGAATTTAAGTTAATCCAAAGATTTCAAGATCGCCCACATGCTGCACTTACTAATAGATTTGTTTATGAATATTTCACATAATATTATTATATAGGCATCTACCTTTGCAAGTAAATCACTCGCTTAGATGGGATAAATACTTGCTATTTAAACAAGATCTGTTATATTCTCTCTATGTATTGTACTTGGTGAAACGAAGTTTCGAAAGACTAGTTAAATGTATATTACTGGCACCAATTTCTCTATAGTTCAAAACCAAATTCAAAAGTCAGCAGTATCTATGTTGGTAAATACCTCTTTTAGATAATTTTTGGCGTCAGTATTTAACTAAAATTGAAATGAAAATTCTATTCATTCTTTTAAAACAAGCCTGGTTTTCACACAACATACAACTAGAATAGCATGCCATAGTCACTCTAACTTGTCATTACTCAATTGTATATGTTACGATCTAAAACAATTGTTGTATACATTGGATAGTACTAGGATGATTTAATGAGAGATAAACTCTTCTAAAATTCATTTGCATGAGAGTTACTTGTCTGCCTCGGTTGTTGCTCCTAATTTATTTGAGGTTTCCGGTGGCTATCGAGGCAAATGAGGGTTTGTTTATCTTGTATACATTTTTTTTTACTTTTGTTTTCCCGACTTGGATTTAATGTCATATCCGAGTAGGTATTGGATACACTACATTTGAATTTTTCATTTTGATCGACACGACCATTCGGTCAACTGGGTGTCTTGACTAACTATTTTGACACGTCTGTCATATATAATGTTGTAAAATATATTCTGACATGCCCATATTTTATTATAAATAATAAATAGGTTAAAAAACCTATAATATAAAATATGGTATTGTAATTATACTGTTAAACCTAACATGTGTGTTATTATATATAATATAGTATTATAACATTGTGTTATATTGTTCTTACTCATTTAGTATTGCATCCTTACATAAAATAATACATCAATGTTGTCTAATAATATACATATTATATTATAGTTTAATTATTATATATTTATACATAATATTATAGTTTAGTATAATAACTCTTATTGTTATATATAATATAATATATATTATTTTATTTTGTTGTTCAATGTATAAGATTGTATTAACATATTGTATTTCATTGTTATACAATCATCCTATTATATATAACATAGTACTATATAATAATAATAAAAATAATATCATGTTCTACTAATTTTATATAACATTGTGCTCGTATTTTATATAACATGATATAGCATTATGTTCTTATTATATATTATTTTGTTTTTATTATTATGCATAATATTGTGTGGTATTATTACATATAAAAAATTAAAAATTTGATCATATTATATATAAAATATTGAATGTTTTAAGATGGACAAACTTATAGTCTTTCATAATCATTAGTCCCCTTCTTCCGACACCCATATCTGCTCTTTGATTCATTTATAGATACGCGATTCGGCCATATTTTGACGTGTGTCATGTCTAATTGATACGCTATTCTCCATCATTTCCGACGTGTCAAGGTAACATAGGTTGTGACCAATTATATTGCAGCTTTGGGCGTATGGTGAGACAACCTCACACTCCACCTGGTACTTGTGGCTCCTCTGATTTGGAGACTACTCTGATCCTTTTATGGACTTTTCTTGGTAAAATCAAGTAGATTGCATAATAAATTTCGTGATGGGCGGGACATGGCTTTAGTGTGTGTATCCTCTATCATTTCTATCCTAAATAGGCTTATTAGTTGAAAAATAGCTCTTTGATTGTAGTAATAAGGAGAAGCTGAGAAAACCAAGATCCATTCTGGTGCTACCGGAGATCCTCCTCATGGAAATAAGTTCGACATCCATTTAAGAAGCCTCAACCAAAATTTCCTAATGAGACATTGAGACTTGAGCCAACATTTATTAAAATCATCTTTAATTGTGATTATTAGTATGGCATGCCAAGAATAGAATAGCCTAGCCTTCACTTAAGCTCTAAAACCCAGTGTGAGGATTGCCTTTCTTACTCTTTCTTGGATGGTCGAGCGAAGTAGCAAATCCCAATGAATATGTGCTTGAAAAAGCATTTCCAGGGTTTCGATTTCATCCGTAGAGTAAAGAATGGTGATTCCCACCTTCATTTTAGTTATGGGTTGAGGGTGGATTGTCTTTTCTTCAATTGGTGGGTTGGATTGTAGAATAGATGCAAAGGTAGAGGGTGGACTACCTATGATTGTAGCGACCGCCATTTTACCAGTTTTTCTTTGGGATCTGTTTGGTGGTTTTGTGCCGTTCTAATAGGATGTGGTGACAGAGATAGTAAAACTGATGAGGGGAGACGATGTTAGATGGTGTGTTTTGAGCTATTACTGGTGGTTACAAGTGGTATGAATCGATGGTAAGCAGTAGTCAAAGTAGTAAGCGATGCAAATTGAATTAGAGTTCGGGAGAAATATTCTAGAGAGAGAAAGCTGGAGAATGAACTAGTCGGAGTTCTTCACAAGTTTTGGAAAGATGTTTTCCAAATTTCACTATCTATCCTATTGAAAATTCTCTTAAAAGAAACTTTGCAAAAATAATATATGAAATATTAAAAGAAAATTAATTTGTAAAAAGAAGAATCACGTCTCAAATATGTAAATAGAAGATGAGCATGTTATCATGCTATAGTCTTTGCATTGTTAACTGAGTGTCTTTTAATCTCCTTAAATTTTGGTTATGAACTTGATATTTGTGCGAAATAACTTCAAACTCATCTTTATTTATTTTCCTTAATTGCTTTTGAAGTAAATTGATCTTCAAGAATTTTTAATTTGATGATTACATAGGTTTGATATTAGGAATAACCTGTAGTTCCGATGTCCCTAGTCAAGATGAACACTTTCATTTTTAGTTTGTCTCAGGTCAAAGTGCAAATTAACTTTTTTAAGACTTATTTTTTATCATTGGAACAATTTTGAAGAAAAGAAATCCACCAAGTAGTACAAGAATTACTCTAATGACGTATAGATTAAATAAGCTAGTTAGTTATAAGATTATTCTATGAATCTCCATCCATACCATCTATAAGAAGAAATTATTGGTAACTAATTAGATATAATTTAGTTGGGAATCAATTGTCTAATTCGAGAACTCATGCATGTAATTAATTGAATCTATATAAAATTTTAGATTACTTTTAAAACGTACTTTACCTTCATATTCAATCAACTACGGAGAAGAGAGTCCCGTACATGATAGCTCTTTATGTATGCACAACATAATCAGTCTCCTACAATGCTATTTGATTAATTTGAACATCGTTTAGCAGGTAAAGACCCATTCGTTCTTCTTCTCTTGACAGAGAGGTTAACAATATTAGAATGGTTGGATTGATTTCAAACATTTCTGTAATTCATATTTTCTAATAATTATTGTTATGTTTATTCTTGTAAAAATATCTTTATGTATAGAATAAACAAAACTCAAAGAAACTCTAGTCCAAGTAAATCTAGGTCTAACCATATTACTAATGGTATTCTGATACACAATTAATACATACTATCCACTTTCATACATTATGCGTTATCCTATAGTTTCAGTATTAATAAGCTACAAGTCCAATACAAATGTTACTAGTAAATCGAAAGCGATTTCCAGCTAAACATTCTGATCACTTAAATAAATAAAAAAAATTCTCCTTAATCCCTATATTTCCTTGGAATAATGGCTCAAAGCCATTGATAAAATCTTCACGATCTTAGAATAGTTCCATTGATTTAGAAATTAAGGGTTGTAAATAAATCCTTTGACCCTTGAAATATTTCATAATATCAAGTAACACTTCATATTTTTCAAGGGTATTACGAATGTGGAAATGCAACAACGATTTAGCTTCAACGAGAGTAAATTAGTCGGCTTCTCAATCGAGTGATGGTTAAATATTACAACTCAACTGCAATGGTCTTTCAATTGCCGCACACCATGTTTGATTACAATAAGAGTGTAACAAAAGATCCCTCGTGGATGATTATATAATTTTGTGATAGACATTTGAGATGTGAAAATTGTATCGTGTAGAAAATATGCACGAGTGTGGCACATGTTTACGATATGTTTTGAAATTAATTTCTTGACAAAGAGTTAGTTGATATATATTCATACATGATTAGAACGTCAACATTATCGTAAGTTAATCCCCCGTGTATCTAAGATATGTCATATAATTTTAAAAATAAATTATTTATTTCTGTAGGCAATTTTTCCCTTGGGTGTTGTGGTCATACATCACAAAAACATCTGTAATACTACTAAATTGCTCAAAATACTTCTTACCCTTAGATGCCAACCCTATAACATACTTTTTTGGTCGACCAACAGATCCTTGGTTGCTACTATTTTTTCTTTATATTATATGTTTATCATCCCTAGAAATTACTTTCTTTACTTCAACAATGCGGCCATGTATCCATCACTTTCTGTGATGCCCTTAGATGTTCTGGGCTGTACATGCGCTACACTGATGTATTCAACGAGTCTATAGCCTTGGCCGACAGGTCCGAGTATAATTAACAGAATCAACTAAACCCTTTATGTATAAACTTTCTAGTATTATATTCATATGAAAAGTTAGATATGTACATCTATATCAACTTACATACATAATAAGTGCAGTCAACGTTTTTACACACTAAATGCACAATGTTTTTTAATACCATTATGGTAGCATCGAAAGAAGTAAACTAGATCGATGTTATATATGTACAATATATGTACTATAACGGTGGAAAGAAAAATATAGAAATCAAGTCAAAGTATCTCCAAAAAAGTGCACAGGTAAGACCTCATTTATATCAAGAAACATGGTAGTCATGCGTTGTTAGGCGTCTTGGATGAGCCTTTCAACTACCATGTTGGAGCATTTCATAAATTCATGGATTCCCTGTTTGAGTGGTCGAATATGAAATAATTATAATTATATATATACACACACACACACACAACATATAGTGTTAACTTTGAAACAATAGTGCTAGAATAGTAATTTACAACTTCGTTGAATACAAGAATTATAAAAATAAAATTCCGGAAACTGCGTCTATCCTATGTTGCAAACTTGGAACATGTGTTTCAGTAGTCATGTTGATAATATGCGGCTCTAAAAATCTATTAGACTGGGTTTGTAAATAACAGATGTCTACCGTACTATGATCAATGACAGTTGGGTTTGAACCGTCGTTGAAAGTGTTGTATGATGGCTTCGTTGGTCACTTTTGCACACTTTTTAGGGAAATTTTAGCTTCAAAGAATATATCCAGAGTGACCTAAAGTAGAAAATGGCGATTGCCTCGGTGTTTAAGAAACTTACAAAAATATGCACTAAAACATAATATTTTAAGGCACTTCTGAGAGCACTTCTAATGGGTGAACATGTTTCCGAAATGCACTTTCAGGGGCACTTTCAACTTTACAACATGTACATGAATTGTACTAAAGTGGACAAGGGCGGTCTAATAGCAATCTAAAAAACCCTACAAAAATATTCACTAAAAACAACTATTTATGGCACTTCTGAGGCATTTATGAAAGAGCAACCGAAGTAAGAAACCTGATAAGACGTCAAATGCATGTGTTTTCTGAAGCATTTAACATCTCTTTTGTTATCTTTTTATTTTAAGATTGCTAGATTTAGGTAGGTTTGCATCATAAGGGGTTTGGATAACCATTTTCGGTTTTCGTATCTAAATCCTTCATTTTGCAACC
>JAULKM010092212.1:0-11194 GCA_032355605.1 Rubia tinctorum
ATATAGCCATTTGGGCTTCAAAATTAGCTCCAACCGGACCTCCATAATCCTCTTTCATTAATTCAGCCACCATATCATCAAAGACTTGTTGATCCTGAGATTGAACAGGATCTTGTTGATCCTGAGATTGAACAGGATCTTGTTGTACTTCCATTGGATTGATAACTATTTATCCATCATGAAATTGTTGCATGTCATTAGAAAATAAGAAGGAATCTAACTGATGGCTTGAAAATTAGGGTTTACAATATTGGGCACCGATCCTGAATTTTGAATCTCCATATGTTGTTGTTGAGTCCCAAGCTCATTCTCATGATTTCCAATAAGGTTAAGAATTACATCCAACATAGATTGCTCATCGTGACTTTCATTCTGAAACTGAGAAACTAGTATTGGACCTGTCATATTTCCCCTCATGGCACCTTGAGCTGATGACTCCCCAATATAGAAGTTTTGACCACCACCTCCATTGAGTTCTCCATTAGGTTTTGCTGACTGAGGGGTAAACCTCGTGGTGTAAGAACGGCTACTCTCATGTTGTCTTCTGGTTGTAACAGCAGGCCAGTATCTTAACACTAGAAAACCTTCATCAACAACTACTGAAAAATGAAAACCATTTGCAATATTATTGGCTTGGGAATGAAAGATGTTCCATTGATCATCCATGAAAGCCATTGGTATCTTTGAGTTCAAGTCTTCAACTCTGAATGCATGCACTCTCATCACATCAGAAAACATATCCATAGAGTTGTCATACATGACATCCAGATCACGCTTGGAAAAATGGTTGAGAATAGCAGTATTGAAAAAAATTCTCCAGCTCCATATCATCCACTATGTTGCACCTGGAAGCTGGATGACCTAGGACTTCACATCTCTTGCAATATTTGATCACATTTTCTTATGCGCATGCAATCCAGGACTGGTGATCATCCAACCCCTGGAGATAGAAGCCTGGAATCAGAGGTTGAAATGGATCAATCCAAACCCTGGCTTTTAGGTAGTTGCCATTGATACTATCTCTCGGTGTGGTATTAACCCGATCCACATCCCCGATCATTCCCATCAAGTCCTTTCCTACCACCTGATTCAATACGACCGTAGTGACATTGTATAATCTGATCCATGTAAGTATCTTTGTCACTTGAATGCTGGCTAAAGGGGTATTCCTCTTCATATCGCCTAAGACACAAGAGACCACAATCCACCGTATAAGGCCATTGTTGAGAATGCCCAGCATCTCCACTTCAGTCTCGAAACCAATAAAAATATATATGTAGTACCTATGCACAATCCATGCTATAGGGCCCCAGTTCTATTGGAAGTACCGATTGAATCTATGATTCAAGAAATCTCGATCATCAACCCAGTAACCCAACAGGAAAAAATGCAGGTTCGAGTTGTGAAATATCATATGGTCTTGAGTGATTCTCATTCTACCATGCGCCAACCAACTCTTCCCGCGATTCCAAAAACAGGATCAGCCGCATGAACTGGATCATCAAAACTACTTCCTTGATATGCTTGAGGATGATCCATCACATGCATGTGCTTCGAAGAACCCTCAGGGTCAGAGTCCGGAAAAAGGACATTGAAAATATTCATTTTGGAATGAAAACACCTAAATTTCTCTCTAATGATGAAGCCCAAAGAACGTTCTTGAAGAACAGGGGAACTGGTTTTGAACTATTTTTTAAGCTTGGAGAATACCCATTTCCTTGCTCTATTCGTCTCTTTGGCTCCAATTTCATAGACTTGAACTGACCAAGTTTTATTAATTTGCAAAATGAGGAGTTGTCCATTAAACTTTGCCCTTTTTGTCTCACCATTTTGGTTAAGTGAGTGAAATACAACAAGTTTTCTTTTCTTTCCTTAAGCACAAATGTCAAGAGTTTCCATGGGGTGTCTTGAGTTGTGTGGCAATGATTACGGTTCATCCCACACTCTACACCCTCCTCCTTCATCTAATTTCTTTTCCCCACCATCCTCATTTTGAATTCTTTTCTGGATTATTATTCCATTAATCCATTTATTAATGGGTCATAATGGATTTGATCATAATGGGTTGGGTCATTATATGAATAACTCGTGAGATAACTCATATGATCCAATGCATTAAAATATATTATCCAATAAGTCATTATTCAGTGGGTCATTATGTAATTAACCTAATAAGTTATCATTCAACATTTTCTTCCTCTATTCTTCTTCATATGCCTCGAATTAGTCAATTTGGGTTTCAACCTTGAGTTACTAGGGACGAGTTATGAGTTAGGGTCAGTCATATTTAGAACTTTTAATCTGGATTATTGGGTCATGTTCCAGGCCCGAGTTGTCCAGAGAGACCAAGATAGAAAATCCCTTAGTTTCAACTCAACTCATTTAAAATATCTCGAGCTCGAATTCGATCGAACATCTTAAATCTTAGTTCGAGTGAAACGAATTTAGCTCGAGTTTGATCGAGTCTGTAAAATCTTGACTCGTACTCGTGTTTGAGTTCAAACTCGTACCATAATTAAATATTTTTTAAATTTGTTTTCAAACATAATAATATGTTATATTTAATAAAATGTGTCAAATATATATATATATATTATATTGGCTCAAGTTTGGTCAAATCGAATTCGAGCTCGGGCGATTTAAAATATCTTAAACTCGGCCCAAATTCAAACAACTCGTAATTCGAGTTCGACTGTTATAAATACCTTATTTCGATCTCGGCTCGATTTCGATCAAACTTGTAAAAAATTTGGCCGAGCTCGAGTTTAAATGAAATTAATTTGGTTCGAGTTCGAATGGATTAGGGATGTAAATGAGTCGAACTAAACTCGCAAAACCCTCGAAGCGAGCTCGGCTTGTTTCAAGCTCGAGATTGACTCGAGTTCGATCGAGCCGGTAAAATTTTGGCTCGAACTCAAATTTGAATTAAATTAATTTTCTTGATTTCTAATTCAAACCATGATTAAATATATATTTTTTACGTACTTTATAAAATATTATACATAATAAAAAATGCATTAAATATATATCATATTGTCTCAACGATCTTTATGAACAATATTAGTGAGCTTGAGTTCGAATACTATAAGACCTTGGCTCGAGCTCAGTTAAATCAAATTCGAGCTCAGTTTTTACCTAATCGTTCGTGGGTATTTAACGAATAGTTCGATTCGTTTACACCGCCACCCCTGATTTACAGCCCGCTTCGTTTACAAACCAGCTAAATGGCTTCTATCCAACCGGACATTTAGTTTTGGCCCAACATGTAACTTTGTTTTTACCCAACGAGTCATTTATCAATTTACCAATTACTGAAATTTAAACCCAACTTGTAAAAAAATTGTTATCTTATGATAAGAAATTATCCACAGGTCACCCGTTACCTATTCCAAAATTATCCAACGGGTAATCTGATATCCAACCCAACTCAACCCAATATACAACCCAACTTTATCCATTAACAACACAATGGGTCACTATAAAAAAAAATTATCCAATATATAAAAATAGTAATGGATAACGGCTATCTATCAGTTAACGTTTGATGAATTTAGCCGCCTGTTGGAAAATGATTTTTCTCACAAAGTTTTGGAACCCCAATAAAATCTTTCATTTCCACAAACCAAATTGATAAATCCAACTCCAAAAGTTCCTTAACATAATCGAGCCCCACAAACCTTATCTTTCCAGATTTAGGCCCTTTAAACTCCACTTGAAAGACCCCCGAATTTCCCCCTAAATTTTCTACTTGACACCTTGAGTAACTTAAAATAACTTGTTTGGTTAAATTAGAACCCTTATACATTACCACTTTGAGATGGATATCAAAGAAGACACTTGTATGGCGATAAAGTTGATTACTGATACTACTCTTGAATGGTTACTGTTCATTCATTCTCTCACCCTGGAAACTAAGTTTAGTGAGAGAAAATATTTTTTTTGAAATGTTACATACAAACAATCAAATTACATGTTAACATCCTAATGTAGGACCTAACAAGAAGACACCACCATTAAATCTGTTGAAACTCAGTGGAGCATGAAACTTCATCCATTTGATAGATAGGGACGCCCTCCTGAGAACACTCAAACGCTGCACCACCAACGAACCGTTGCCACCGAAACCGAAATCACCACGATCTCACCGTCATCGACCACCTGCAAGTTGGGAAACCACAGCGGGGACCACGATACGGTCCCACGACACTGGGTAAACTCCATCAAGAAATTGCTCTAATATTCATAATTTTTTATGGGGGAGTGTTTTGATCCCGGAACCTCTCAGTTATTGAAATTGTGAGTTACCACTAAACCAGACTCACTACACTAGTGAGAGAAAATACTAAGACTTACAAGAAAAGAGATCATGTATCTTTTCTTTCTTATTTCTGTAATTCATTTTTTATTCTTCTTAGTAAGTACTCGTATTTTCTATTCCCATTTAATTTTCTTCTTTTGCCGTTAGAGATTGAAAATGTGTACTACCTCCGTACTAATAAAAATGGTGCATTATTTTTTATTTGCTCTTTTATACAAGCGGATGTGGCAAGGAATGGCCACGATTTGTGATTTTGACAAACTTTCTAATCATTTGGAAGTAAACACTTCCATATACCTTTGAAACAAAGCAAATGCCTCGCCAACAGCCTATATAACAACAAAAAAATTATACTACAAATCCACCAAAACAACATAAAAGAAAAACAAAAAAATAACCTTACACATTCAATTTAAAACCTGCAATCTCTTCATATGTTGAAATCAAACTAGAAATATCGAAATGCAAATCCCGAATATCAGAAACAATTTTACCTAACTCACTCAACTACAAAAAAAAAGGTTGTACCTTTCAACATACCAGCTCGTCGTGGTACAATACACAAAAAATAATAACAACAACAAAATCACACATTTGTGGAAAAGTAAAGATATTTTGGGAAAGTTGCAAGCCCAGTGTGAAAGTTGTTAAAGTTAAAAAAAATTGTGGAAATTTAACAATATATTCTTTTTTATTTTAGATAAATTTTAAAATATGTCATTTTTGTTAGGACGGACGAAAAAAGAAATTGCCTGATTTTTGCTGGGACGGGGAGTATATTTAATTATTAATATCTTTAAACATGTTATTGAAATTATTAATAAAATTAAAAGGTATACATTATGTCAATAATCCGTCTCTTGAAAGACAATCTTTCCATAAGTTATGGAAAGACCAGAGACTGAATTGCAATTTTAACTCAACAGGTAAACAAATTCGCAGGTCTAAATAGGGGAAATCCGAGTTGAAATTCGGATCATAAAGATATCAGCTTTCCATTTTTCAAATCCTTATCCGCATCAGCTATCATTCTCCATCGCAGCTAATTCCCATATCTGGATCTATAATTCCGCTGTCTTCAAATCTCAAAATTCACACGATTCACATCGGCGTCACAGATCATCAAAAAAAGTCGCAAATTGTCACTAATTCCCATGTCAAATCGCAGCATAATCAACTTTGGAAGAGTAGGAGAAATTGTACGACTCATCAAATACTGATAAGCATGATATTTTGCCTATTTGATTATGATTTTGTTCGTGATTTCAATTTCGATTTGCAATGTAATTTTAACGTTTTATTAATTTTTATTGAATCTTAGAGTTAAGATGATCTTAACCGAACGAATTGAAGAACAGATTGTTATTGCTGCAATCATACCTTCTGAAGGTATGAACTCCGACAAATTTGTCTTCCTTCCGATCCATTATTAGATTCTTTAAAATTTGAACATTTCACACTGATAATATAACCTTTTAAATCATACGTACTACCTTTGTGTTGATCGAATATGAAGCTTTTTTTGTTCGTGAAATATCAAATCCCATTACGTTTTAGCATTTCAAATTTCATTGTTTTATAATTTAATGTCTATGTTTCGATATAAAGTTGTAATGTTAATATTAAACACATTTAAAAGTGACAGATCAGAGAAGAAAAAACAAAAAGAAAAGTTAATTGAAATTACGAATGAGTAACATATAACTTGTATGATTTACATTAAATATTTAATGTTTCAACTTAAAAATCTAATGTTTCACATGAACTTACTGAAGTGTATGAACATCTACCAAATTTAGTTGAAATTGACGTGAATGAATGTTTCAATGGACTATAAGCAAGAATGCCGCGAGAATTGGAGGACCTTTATAAACAACATGCTAACAAATTGGGATTCAGCTACAACAACACTACACATGCAACGGAAGAACATCCATAGAGTCATTACTGAAAAGTACTTTGCGTGCTCATGTCAAGAAAAAACTCAAGAAAAAATAGCGACATCACTGATCTCTGATGGATCAAAATATTCAACCTCGAGAAAGATAAAGGCAGTGGAATTTCATGTAACCACGGGGTGTAAGACTGAAATACAAATCAAATTGGTTGACAACCTTTATAAAGTTATGCACCATATCTCACAGCACAACCATGAGTTTTCAAGAACGGCTTGGCAATATCTAAAACAGATTATGCACCATATCTAAACTATGCTTTTTATGGACAAAATATATCACTATAAACATGGAATTCTTTAACATAGACATCCAACCTAACAAACGAAAAATCGGGTAACTTCAATATTTTTTTAAAACAATGAACGGACACCAAATCCAAATTGTAACATCTGAATTATGCATTTAATGGTGAAAGTGTATCACTATAAACATGCAATGTTTTAACCTAAACACCCAACCTGGCACACAAAAAATCAGGTAACTTTGAATTTGCTTTTCGTATTGGGCATGTATCACTATAAACCACCAATGCTTTAACCTAAAAATCTAACTTGGCATACCTAAAATCATATTACATCAAAATAACTAAAAAAATATCTTCTTGCATCCAAAACAAACAAATTTTGGGCATTTTAAATCCACAAACTATTACATAGCTTTTCAAATAACATTTCATCAAGAACAAGAAGGTCGAAACTAGGCATGTATCTAGCTACCTTCTTCGTAAAGTCGTTCAAACGGTCATCAATCTGCTTCCACGTCGCTGGATTATCAAGGATATCTTGAGAACTGGGCGGGCAGCTGCTCTAAATCAGTGTTGGGATTTTCTTGAATGACCACCATTTGTGATTTTGACAAACTTTCTAATAATTTGGAAGTAAACACTTTCATATACCTTTAAAACAAAGCAAATTCCTCACCAACAGCCTATAAAACAACAAAAACATTATACTACAAATCCACCAAAACAACAAAAAACAAAAAAAAACCTTACACATTCAATTTAAAACCTGCAATCTCTTCATATGTTGAAATCACACTAGAAATATCAAAATGCAAATCCTGAATACCAGAAACAATTTTACCTAACTCACTCAACTACCAACAAAGGTTGTACCTTTCAACATACCAGCTCGTTGTTGTGGTACAATACACAAAAAATTAATAACAGCAACAACAAAATCACACATTTAGATTCGAAACACAGAATGTTTCAACTCAAACACAAAACCTCTCACTGAATTCGACAAAAAAAAATTGGGGGAAACAAAAACAAAGATTACGCACCAAAACAAAAGGCAATTTAACACAACGACCGGTTAATGTCAACATATTACACTATAAACCTGTAGCCTTTCACAATAAACATCAGATATTCGACAAATAAATCTCTTAAATTTGGGAAAACAACAAACATGCTAACATCTCAGACAAAAAATATCAGGGTTATATTTCAATCTAAAGCATTGCATTCTCATTAAACACCGAAAACTACACATTAACAGCACAAATTCAACAAAAAATATCACCTTCAACATGAGAAGAACATTCAACAGATTTCCTCTCTTCTTCACCATTCCGCTGAAATAAACCACAAAAAACTTCAGATCTAAAACCAAAAACGGTTATAAGGAAAAATAAAGGACATGCATTCAACATTTGACAGCAAAATTACACATTAACAACAAAAATTTGAAAAATAAACATCAATTTCACCATTTGCAACACCTTCGATGGATATATCCTTATTCTTCCCCATTTCATTGCAATAGCACAAAAGGTGAAAATTATTTGTGATGAACACAAACGAACGACGAAATAGCAAAATGAACGACGAAATTCGAAGAAAACCGAGATCGGAAGCAAAGAAACGAGAGAAATTTGACGGGGAAGAGGAACTGTGGAGTGAAAAATGAAAAGGCAGTGGTTAAAATGAAAATTAAATGAAAAGGAAATGGAAATGGTTATATATAACGCGTGTGAGTTTCAATTTCCAGAAAATTGCTAATTAATCCCAAACTTTTTGTAATTTTAATTAAACACCATTTTTTCCATAAACATATTTGAACATGGTCTTTTCCAAGCCTTTGTCTTATGTCAAATATAATAAGATTTTAAGTTATATTTCTTTAATTTACATATTAGTAAAGTTTTATAATTAAAACTATACATAGTTAATTTTAATAGAGTCCCCCTCCTGAAAAACGGTCTTTTCATAAATTATGGAAAGATCAAGGTTTAAACTGTAAATTTAATAAAATCAAGATAATATTTTGGTTGCATTGATCGGGTCATAAACTTATAACTACTGCATTTCAAATAATAAGTATTTAATATTGCAACTAAAACCTTATACCTTTTCTATAATTCTAATTCAACCCCCGTCTTTCCATAAGTCTATGGAAAGACGGTCTTTCCCAAAAAAATCCATTTTAAAAAGTTGAAATATAAATTACAAACAAAAATTGTGAAAGTACCCACTCATTTCTATTAATTTTTCTTCACTACATCCACACATCTATACTATACTTAAAAGAGCGACTCATTTTACAAACACTCGGTTCAGGTACGGTGACCTGTTAAAGTTGTATTTCAAGATGCCCTTCTCCTCCTTGCTTCCACTGGTAATACCTTCAAACCCAGTAACCTCATGCGACGGTAGCCTTTCCTTTCCTTTGCATTAACTTTCTTCGAATTGATTCTCACATGCCTGCATCCAACTGCAACGTATCCTTGTTTCCCCCCTGTCCCCACTTTCCTGCATCAGCACCAGATTCTCAATTTATTTACCATAATTTCTTCTTTCCCTTCTTTACCGGATTCTCCATTTATTTACCTGAATTTCTTCTTTCCCTTATTTTCACCAACGCCTACATTTACTACTTTGGTCCCCTTCTCCTAACCGCCTTCAGGATATGGCGACGTAGGCATCCTAACAATTCTCTGCTTTCGTTTGTTGCTACACCATCTTCAGGTTATGCTTATTCATTTGCTTTTACCAATTCTTATTATAACCTCTCCAGTTTCTTATCGTCTGCCCATTTCTTATGGAATTAATTGTTTGTTCAGTATGTTATTTTTAATTTCATAACTGCATTACAAGTGTTCAATATTTGGTCTCAGAGAATAAGTACTATGCACCTCAAGATTGGAGAAATGGAAGAGGTATTTTTCGAACTGAAAAGTAATTCTTCTCTCCAGGACAATTCTTCTTTGTGTTATATGGACTGAGAGTTTACTTCTTTTTTTATCCACATTGTTCCCTAAAACTATTAATCTGTATTTTTCTGTAAAAGCTATGCACAAATAATCCAACCCGGCGGTGCACTTTGCTTCTTAATTTACACATATCTTCTTGCCTCCATATGTGTAGTGAACTGTGTTTTTGGATATGTGGCCTCCAATTTCAAGAGCAGCATGTTAGATGGTTGATATTTGATGCTGAGTTTGAGTTTCAGTCATTCTGGTGTAAATGTTTGTTACGTTTGGACTGGGACTTAGCTCTTTCTTATTGGTCCTGGCTGAGGGAAAATTTTCATATTCGCCCGCTGAGCAGCTATAATTTGTCGCCAATCCTGCCTATAACTAGAATTTACATGAAATTGACATGATTTCTTCTATGTGTGTCAATGTCATAGTTGAATGCATCTCTTGCCGCACCAATTTATGTTGGCTTGCTGCCGAATTTTCTTCAACACATTTTCTTTATCCATTCTGGTACGGCTATAATAAACTCAGAAGCCATCCAATATATATTTAGACTTAAAAATTTGTAGTAAAACCAATGGTGTTCTTTTGTTCATATTACTCGAGACATTTATCCACTAAGAAGGTGATCTAAAACTCTGTTTGCTTGTAACCTCAAGGGAAAAAAATCAAATTCTATAAATTTATTATTTGTTCATAAGTGATCTCCGTACATATATGCTAAAAAAGGTTTAGGTAGTGCAGATATCAATCTCTCATAGTTTTATATGTGTGTACAAGAACTTTCTGGTTGGTTTCATTGAACATGTTTGATTTAAACTGTTTGTTTCGGATAGGTTCTTGTCTAGGTTCGGAGCGCACTGCTAGAATATTGATAGATGTTACTTCATATTCTTCTTAAGGGAGATATATTGTTTCATTAATCTTATGTGTACTCCTTTTGAGGTTTTTTTCCTTGATGTTTTATGTTCGGGCATAGCTTTGACTAGGGTTCAAATTGTCTACCCCAACTGTTGTTCTTTTCCAACCCAGCGAATTTTGCTGACATTACTATCCTTGTGAAAGTATGTCTATTGCTTCTAAAATACGTCAAAAATAATGTAAGCCAAGGATTCAATATTCTCATTAGGTGATGCTTAAGGAATGTGCTTTTAGTAGTATGTGATTATTGACAGTTAACTATTTAGGGCAGAGAATTGACTGTCACGTTACTTCTTAATAAGCCATCGGTGGGGGAAATTTGTAGAGAATATTGTGTATATTGTGGATTTTCTTTGTATGAGTACGTTGATTATGGAAATTTAGAGCAATGTATTCATGGTAACGTAGGGGAATTCAGCCTTAAGAGATATTGTTATAATCTATTCAACATATACTTTTTAAAAAATAATTTTTTATTTACCCTTAGTACATGTAATTAAAGTTATGATGGTCAAATATGATTTGACAAAATAGACCAAACAATAGAAAATTTTATTGGGATGAGAAGTCTAAAAACTTATGGATTCGGGTTAACCTGCACATTTAGATTTCAATCGATGTGGTTAAATAGGTCCTTCCTACTACCTCTAATAGAGTCAAACTGGAATGAACCTGTCATGTCACAAGGGATGGTAGCTTTCTCTACTAAGCTTCAAAGACTTAAACTCTGTCTGAAATTATGGAATAAGTCTGAATTCGGAAACATATTTGAAAATGTCCTTAATGCTGA
>JAULKM010092230.1:0-11193 GCA_032355605.1 Rubia tinctorum
CAACACTTCCACACCAGCTTGCATAAAAAACCGATCCAAAAGCAAGTGTGCCATTTTCTCCGGGACGGAGGGAGTATTACTTATCAAAATTTTCTAAGAAAAATTCCAATTTATTCGTCTCCCATTTGTTTGGAGAAGATATACATGCATATTATAACAAACAATATAAGGCATAATATTTTAATTAAATCTAATAGTACAAAATTGAATTAAAATTAAGTAAATTAAATTAATAATAATACAATTACTATACAATATATGTTATTAAAATAAAAGGGAAAATGCATTGCTACCCCTTAGTTCTTGTGTATGTGCAGATATATCCCAGTGTTTTTTGAAAGTGCATTTATGCTCGTGGATTTGCACTGATTCCATAAGTTGTACCCCTGATGCTATTTTTCGGCGTTGACCTTGACTTTTCAGTCATTGACCAATTTCAAAGGACCAAAATATCCTCCTTGAAATTTTAACTGCTCCACGGCCACCACCCGCTTCGCCGCTCTGTCACGCCACACCTGAAAACAAACCCTCACAACCCATCTAACTACTCCGCCACCTCCTCCATGCCGGAAAACACCCCTTGCCAGCCAAAAGTCCAGCCACCAGTGAGAGAAAGAGGCGCAACCACTGGCGAGATTCGTATGTCATCGGGGAGGCAACGGAAACACCACAGAGAGCTTAATTCGAATTTTTCGTGATTTTCCGATGACCTTACTAGTGGTGGCAGCCTCATTAAAGACATCTAATCAAAGTTGGATCCACGTTTTTTAAAACCGTCTTCCCGGGTTACTTCCGAGTTTGGAAGTGGGTCTATTCAGATGCTCCAATTTTTAGAAGTCGGTTTATCCGTTTTAGAAGTCGGTTTCTTCCAACCGCTTTTATATGGTGCATTTCAAAGTTGGTTAAATTTGGAACCATTTTTATTGAGCATTTCAAAAGCGGTTATGTCAAAGTGATTTTCATCTCATCAGTCCCAAGTCGGGATAGTCGCTGAGATGTCTTCCTCAATCGGAAGTTGGTTGAGAACTCGCATTGAAGACGTGAGACGTGTCCTGAGGTTGTATCTAATTCTGGACCAAGTTCCGATCTCGTAACAATCTCTGGTATAGAGAACGACTGATAACATTGAGTTTCGATCTTGAACTCTTACAACAATATGATTGTAGTTTCATTTCATACGGATTTCATTTTCAAAAAATGAAGCATTTGAAATGGAAACACACTTTGATTCTTTGATAAGAAACTAATTGAGTGAGGTAAGTGTACACATTCATAACTTGATGTATAGATGTACATTCATAAGTTAGGTGTAGAAATTCATGTGTTGAATATATTGTTTAGGGTTTATTCAATTTGGAAGGGTAATGTGTTGTATGAAGGGGGAACTTTGGGGAATCAATTATAATGTACTTGGAAGTAATTTCAAGGCTGGAATGGTATTGAATCAATGGGTATATGGGTGAAATAATGGATATCGCATTTTGGATTTTAGGGTAATTAATGTGTTGAGTTACACTATTTCAATGTAGGTTTCTTGGGCGGTAATGAATCGCATTGAGCTCATAGGTAATGATTGTAGGAAATCCTCCGATTACCTTCCTTTGGTAGAAGCATTCCTTGTTTTGGCATTTGAACATGCATCTAAGAATGGCTCCGTGTGTGCACGATGTCCATGTAAGGATTGTAGGAATGGTGTCTTTTTGGGGAGGAAGAAGAAACGGGAACTTCTTATCATCTGTGGGTTTCAAACATCTTACACCATATGGTGTGGCATGGAGAGGTTGTGAATGAAGAAGATGTAAAGAGAACGGTAAGAAGTGAAGTAGAAGAAGTTGTTGAATTTGATTAAATGGTGGAGGATGTTGCTAGAGAATTTCATGGGAAACCCGAGGCTCTAAAAGCATTGCATAGTGACAAAAGTACTCTGTTGTATACCAGCTACAAGTATTCGGTACTGAGTGTAACTTTGAGAATGATGAATTTGAAGGCTAAATTTGGGTGGACGGATGAAGGGATGACAGAAACTCTTTAATTGTTCAGGGAATTGTTTCCTGATGGAAATCTAATGTCAGATAGGTCGTGGGCAGCGAAACAGATTCTTGTCCAATGGGTTTGGAGTTGAAAAAAATCATGCATGTCCGAATGATGTATGCTATACCGGGGGGAGTAGGTTGAAGACCTAAATAGTTGTCGGGTGTGTGGTGAGGCAATGAGATTCACATTGGTTGATCGAGGTCTGATCGGTTGGAGAAAAGATCCATTCATATTAGCCTCTCAGGCGATTCAAGTTTTTTATGTGCGAGATCCGCTTGACCCTAGATGGGATATTGTTGTTGAGAGTGATTTTGTAGAGGAATTTGACCTTGAAGATGTTGATGGTTTTGGTCAAACTTGTTTGATGGGCTTGAACGATGATGACCTTCTCCTTGAAGAGGATGACACGATTTTGTGTGCATATTTAGGTCGCACAGATCATGATGAAGGAATTTGGGTTGACGACCTAGGGAAGATGAAGATGAGAAGAAAGGGAAAGAAAAAGAAGCAAACATGGAAGAAAATCAAAGCGAGATAGGGATTAAGTGGCACAATTTGGCACTGTACACTTCTGACAATTTGTTATGAACGTCCTCAGGGAGAGAAGTGGATTGGTTTGAATATTCGCAACCTAAAGCCACATTAATAGTGATTTTTGTAATAGGTATTAAAACACAATTAACCTTACTAAGGTCATGATTGTTCGAGCTATTGAATAGGTTAGCATAGAATTGTATCACCTCATCGTAATAAATGTGCCTGTCTAATTTCAATAGCTTATAAAATTGAGAGTTCTTAAAATAATTGAGCAAATATGCTAGCAACAATTCAACAATGTTAGAAGAATGAACAATCTTAGGATAACAACATTTTTGGCAGTGGAATTCCAAATACCTATATTCGGCCCCTTCATTGAAATATCTGACTGTCAGACCTATCTCCTGGATTGGTTCGTGACTCTGGGAAGAAGATGCTACGGTAGTTTTTCCTCCCCTAGACCTCCTCAATTTTCAATTTGGTGGAGCTTGGATTATTATTTTGAATGGTTTATTCGTGGCGCAACAGAGGGTTTATTTATTTAGGGATCTTTGAATGAAATTGAAACCCTCATTTTTAAATTTACTTTACCCAATTCCGATCTTGGAAATAAGTCTGGTCTTCAGTTACAAATAGCTGACACTGTTCCAAACTCGGAACGTAGTCTCGATCTATTTACGAGTTCGTAACTGCAGTGAAGGGAAAATGGGTATGAGGGGATTTAAAAGCATTTTGAAAGATCATAAATGCCCATTTTTGGGTGCACTTTACCTCAAATTTTCCTCCTCCCCTTATTCTTTGCAAATACCTATATATCCACAAATTTAAATTTTTGCAAGGAAAACTAATCTCAAACCCCAGCTCAACAAATCAATAATTCACATTTGTTTCAAACACTAAACAAGTGGGGAGTTTTGGGGAGTTATGGGTTTGTGTTCATTAGATATTGTAGGAGATGTAGATCATGGCAAGGGTTTTCCACTTTTCATTTGACAAGATATACATCACTCTTTCTCTAATCAATGTGTACAAATCCTTATCTTGGGCTCTCCTAAAATTATTTGGATTTTAATGAACAAATGGACTTGTGAACTATTGTGGATAATTTTTTTTTCTTCAAGAAATCAAATGTAAAATATTTTGTATAACTAAAGTAGAAATCAGGTTTGGTGACTATGGATATACCCTGTCCCAACAACGGCTAAGTTTATAATTTTGTGCAAGGGTTTCGAAATAGAGTTTCATTGAAAAACTCTTTAAAAATTCTAAGTGATGGTTAATTTTATTGGTTACGACGTCATAGGTCGAATAATGTCTCGGAAACGAACACGTGAGGATCTCACATGTTCGAATAATGTAAATGACAATAATACGACAAATGAGGATGATGATGGGGAGGATTCGGAAGAGGTGGGAATACAAAAACTCATTGTAGAACATTAGAACAGTGAACGGCTAGGAAAGAGTTGACCCTGTTGATTTTCAAAAAAAAATTGGGTAAATTTTTGTGAGAGGAACATGCTAGGTGGTCTAGTTGGGTTGGGAAGGTTGGTAGGATGCGGGTGGACATAAAGTATTATAATTGGCACGAGGTGCCTAAGGAGTATAAAGACGTCCTATGGATGGAGTGCAAGGTACCCCTCTTTAAAAATGTGCAATCAAAACTTGGGCCCCCTTCATCTTGTCACTGTATTTTCTCTTAGTTTTTCACAACATAATCTGTAGAATTCCATATAGAGTCCGTTTGAGATAGATTCTCCCGACATGGAATATTTAAGGAAGAAGATGATGTATATGTTATCCAAGAGTTAGAGGGAGCACAAATACACCTTATCTAGAGATTAAACTTTCTCTAGAGATTACACCTTCTCTAATAGGAAGGGAGACCGTTCATGGTTAACTTATACCCGTATTCAACAAGAAACTTGGTAGATGAACAGAACGTTAGTCCACCTCTATAAGTTTTTCTAACAATATAGATTAACGTGTCTTTAGTAGTGACTAGGTTATGACATCCTAACGTAGGGGACGAGGAACGATAAGCAATGTTTTTTTCAAAAAGAATGAAACCTCACATCGGAAAAGCGTTGGTGGCTATGCTTTAGCATCAACCAAATGGTGTAGGACTGTTATGAGAAGGAAGTCCAAGTTGCAATTGAAGGTGGGATGACCAAGGAGGAGGCAAGTTCATCGATCACACCAATCAATGTTGATGATATTGATATATGTGATCTATTCCTGAAGAGTTGAGAAAACAAAGATGGTCGATTTGAAAAGGAACCCATGATTACAATTGCGGAAAAAGTGGTAGGCACCAACTTCTTAAAATTCATTGACATATAATTTCCCTCCATTTAAGTTCGGTTTAACTTAATATTAACACGTTTGTAGGCTAGGTTGAAACAATAGCAAATGGAAGGGCAGTTTATTTCAATAGGTAAGACCGACATCCTCACAGAAGCAACTGGAAAAATGGATAATCTGGGACGTACTAGAGGGATTGTTTCATTTTTGACACAAAAAGATGCATTCAGAATTGCTAGGTCTTCCAAAAGGGCAAAACCATCTAGAGTGCACATCTTGCAGAAAGAGGCTATTATTCGTGACAAGTGAATAGAGCAACAAGAAATGTTGATTAAGAGGTTAATCCAACACACTGGTCTACCAATACCCAAGAATTTAGAAGATTTAACCCCTAGTTGGACACCACCATCTAAAGATTCACGCCATTCACCGGGGGAGGTTGAGGTAAACCACGAACCAAAACAATTGACACCGAGACATGAAGTAAAAAACCCTAATAAAACGATCGTGTCGACACCCAAAAAGGTACATACATATATTTTCTAAATATCTCAAATGTAAGTTTATTATTACAAAATTGGTTATCATTTGATTTTAAAAATATTTTAGAAATCAAACTTATGTGAGCTATATATTGATCAAGGCATGAAAGGTAGACCACTCCATGTTGTCGATGAGATTTTGCACCCTTCTATGCGACATCATCACTCGGTACCTATTGTTGAAGGCATTTCTCGGATTTCATTGGAGAATCCATTGGTTCTCAATGCCTTATTGCTAGTCCCTGATGGCGAGTACAAGCAAGTGGGACCAACCCGGAGAAATTTTCTCCTACGGCCACATCGCCTAATTTATACTGACCATTTGACAGACAATCATTTGAAGGCCACGGACCCTAGGAAATCCAAACCGGTTGTTCAAACACCAAAAATGATGAAAGCTTTTGTCAATCGGGCACAAGTAATTAAGGATGCAGGGCAATTTGTATGGGCTTTGTACGATTGGCTAGAAAACCACCCTCATAACTCAACGTACTTATTCTCCAAAAATGAGTGCGTATTCGGTCATAAGTGAGATATCATCGCCTCATGGATAGACTTTGAAGATCTTTGGAAGTGTGAGCAAGTTAACAAAACGATAATGTCCCTATACCTACTGTGAGTACTAACCATTCCAATTATTATTTTTAAATGCCTTTTTCTACTATACAATTAATTTTTTGAACATGTGCTTTGAAGACACATGTATTATATTCCGAATCAAAAGGATTATATTGCGAATTATGTGATTTTTTGTTTGTATGTAATTTTTAAAAAAATGATACACGCATCTCAAAATATTTAAGTTAAAATAAAAAACCTTGTTTCGTTTAATTAACTTTTAGGGTCAAATTATAAATATTTATACATTGTAGTACATTTTTTAAAAAAATCAAAGTTAATTTCATAAATCTCGTTCCAGTTAATAAAAATAAACATCAAATCATCCCATTATGGGTCATCTAACGATTAGTTTGTCAATTACTATATAATCACGAAGCTAAACACTAGTATCGTAGAATATTTTAAAAAATAAAAATAAAATTCAATCAACAATTTAATATTTCAAAATATTCCAATAAAAAACTTTTATAAAAAAATTCCATGTTGAGATCATAGCTTATTAAACAAAGATTATGTCATATTCCACCTCCAACTTCTCCAAATCTATAAGCAATAAACCAATAAGAAACAAGTAACAAGATATTAGAACAAACATTATAATGAGATATCGACACCACATCATTAAATAGTTACAAAGCACAATACTTGTTACCCATATTTAGTTTCTCAAGTTCTTCTAAGTTTATGTCCACATTAAACTGAGTTTTACGAAGTGATGCTAAACACCCAATACTTATCTTATTTCATTTGTTCTGTAATTTCTCTAAACTCAAATCATCATTCATCAACAAACCATTAAGACAATTATGAGTGCGACGAATTTATAAAAAAGAGAGAGAAGGGAATTGCTCGTTAGATACAACAATCCAACAATACGTATTTTCAAATCACAAAACTCTTTTAAGAAGACAACAATTTTCTCAAGTTTATCCCGATCATTTTCTACTATGGGACCTAAGTATCGAGTTCCAAATACATAGAAAGTCCAATTCGACCAAACAACATCCTTATACTTAAGGGAAATATACAAATATAACCCTATAGATTTGAGAAAGTGCAGATATAATCCTGAGATAATTTTTATTGCAAATATAACCCTAACTAATTGATGAAAATGCAAATATAACCTTATGGTGAGAAATCCAGCGTTGACCGTATTTTTTCGGCGTTAACCCCCCACAAAAATACCCTTTGATTAAAATATGAATTTGGGCGGACAATTATACCCTTACCCGCCGCCGGACCGGATAGGATTATATCAGCACATTATGAAAAATGATAGGGTTATATAAGCACATTCCTAAAACTTATAGGGTTATATCAGCACATTCGTAAAAAAATGTAGGGTTATATCAGCAAATATTATACAAGAAAATTCTATCAACATTAAAAACCTAGTTCGGAGAACACACCAAAATAAAAACTACACACAATACCAAAGGTCATCCAATCATCAATCCGCACTAAACTCAACAAAATAAACAAAATATCATTAAAAATCCTTATATTTTATACCATACATACCACATATCTCTATTCATGTGACGAGAAGCAAAAAAAATTACAGAACCAAACTCAATATCACATTAATCTAGTGAATCAAGGGGAATTAAGGGGAATTTTGGATGAAGATGCTATTTTTTGAAAGGTTCCTGCACCTCGACTTCAACATCCGTTGCGTCTACCTCACCAAAAATCTTTCACTCTACAACATATACAATCAGTAGAAGGAGTTGAAATTGCGGTTGTGTGCGGTTGACGTTGATTTTTTTACTAATATGACATTTTGTTTTTATAGTATGTGCTAATAGAATATAATTGGAGTACACATTCGAATTGAGCTCGAGCAACTCTCTCTCTCTCTCTCTAAAACTTTCTCTCCCGCCTCTCTCTAAAATTTTGGCCACTATAACTAACCAAACCCATCACATTATTAGCCGTTATTCTCCACAACTGTTTTTTTTCACTAGAATAACTCCAACTATAAGAATCCAATGGTTGCTCCTCCTCACGGAGGTTGCCCGCCACCTACTTATGCATATATCCTTCAATCCAAACCTCCTGCTCAATCTCCTCGATCAATACCAATTCCCAAAACTTCCTATGAGGGTGGAAAACCTTGCCTCTTCTCAGACCAAGATGTCCAGAGACTATCAGAGCCGTTGAAATTGTGCCTAATTGGAAAGTTCGGAATCGGAAGACCGGGTATGGATATCATTCACCTCTCTTTCTATAATCTGGGTTTCAAGGGTGATGTGAGAGTAGGTCTATTGGATATTAGGCATATTTTCATTAGGTTTGCTTTTGAGGAGGATTTCAATCACTGTTGGATGAGAGGAAAGCTTAGGATCAAGGATTCTTTAGTCAGATTTTGTAAATGGACCCCTAATTTCTCCCCTGATAGAGATTCCCCATTTGCTCCTGTTTGGATCTCGATTTTCAATCCTCATGCATTCTAATTTACTAAGGAAGCCACAAGAATACTAATGGATCATTTTGGCCAACCAATGATGGAAGATAAACCAACTCAGGAATTCACATGACCTTCTGTAATCCACTTCTGTGCTCAAATGGATTTAACTCATAATCATCCACATAGGATTAGGCTTGATTCTGATTTAGATAGTAGGTGGTGCAAAGTAGAATATGAATGGAAGCCGCAATACTGTACTAGATGTAATTTGATATGCCATAATGATGGACAGTGCAGGAAGAATACTAACATAATCATTATCAAAGAAAAAGTATTTAGGCAGAATAATAGTGCTACTTCTCCTAGTTTGGGATGGAGAAGGGTCAGGACAGATAACATATTAGCAGCTCATACCTCTGGACTGTCAGTAGCTCAGAAATAGAAAGAAGCTAAAGAAACCAGCTATCAATATGTTCTGAGTCAGAATTCGCTTCAAATGGAACAACCAATCACTCAAAGTCATAATTTTCAAACTGGAGTTTTCACTGAGACACATTATGTGACACAAGACTCCCAGATAAAATATCCATCCAAAGATAACTTAACTCATGATGAGAAAATGTTGATGCAATTGATGACAACAAAGCCTAACCTCAAAATTTCCAAAGATGGCCTTATGAACTACAACTATCACTCAAATTCTAGTCAATTTATTTCTACTTCTAACAATTTGTTCCCAGCTAACTCATTCTCTTATTTACAGGAAAACAGATACAAATTCTTATAGATTGATGCTAGATAGGAAATAGGATCCAGCAAGCTATCAAGTCAATTAGTCTCAAAATCATCACAACCTTAGAAAACAGGGTCCACATTTGCTGAGAAAACACAGGTTCCTTTCAAACTATCTCCTATCAAAAATGTCTATACTGACTCTGAATCTAATGATGACTCTAACTCAAATGATGATGGAAATGAACCTGATATACTCTATCATGATGCTATTACTTAAGGTTTGACTGTGGAAAAGATAAATGAATAAAAAAGACAGAAAAAACTACTTCACAAGGATCAATATGATCCTTAGGTCATCTATTAGAAGTAGACATTCTAATGATTAAACACAAAATTATAGCTAATGTTCTCATCTGGAATATAAGGGGGTACGACACTGCCATTCATAAATTAACTAATTTAATTAGAATCCATAAAATAGACATCCTAGGATTAATTGAACCAATGCACCCAAATTCAGACATTAAAAACCTTAGTATGTCCTTAGGGTTCAAGAACTATAATGCATGTAATAATAATAAAATATGGTTAATGTGGAATCATAAACTTAATATCTCTAATATAACACATAACCAACAATTTTTAGGATGCACCATCACAGATAGCATCACAAATGAAACATAGACTGTAGCCCTCATTTATGCTCAAGAGACAAAGGATCTTAGAAAACACTTGTTGTTAGATTTCAATAATCTCCAGGAAGCACCAATCATTTATATAGGAGATTTTAATGCAATTAAATATCTAACAGAATATAAGGGTAGGAAAATCCCCCCCCAAAGGTAGTATATCAGACTTCAGGAACTTCATTAATGATCTTAATCTTTTAGAGATACAAAATGTAGGCTCCCAATCCACATGGTCAAATAACAGACTTAGAGATCCACTTTTAAAATAAACTTGACATAGGATTAGCAAATCAAGATTGGTTAAAAAATATACCCTAACTCTTCTATCCATATTTTTAAATAGGGTAGGTTCTGACCACTCTCCAATGCTTCTAACAATCTTTAATAACCAAATCTCCCATCCCAAACCTTTTAGATTCCACCAAATGTGGACAAATAGACCAGACTTTATAGATGTAATTAATAATGATTGTAATGAACCAGCTACTGGTTCTCCACTATCAATATTAATTACTAAACTTAAGAGACTTAAAATAACAATTAAGGAATGGAATAAATCTCATTTTGGTGATATCTTTAAAAACCTTATAGATGCATAAGATAAGGTGAGTTTAGCAGATGAAGTTTATCAGACTTCCCCTACTGAGGAATCATGCATAGAACTTAAAAAACAAAGAGCAATCCTAACTAGAGCAACCAAAGAACATGAGTTATACTGGAAACAAAGGTCTAAGATTAAATGGCTTTGAGAAGGGGACTCTAACACTGCCTATTTTCACAAAACTTGCACTGAAAGACTAACTAACCTTAACATTAACAAAATCAAAACATGAGAGGGGAATTGGATTTCTGATCCTCAAGCTATTCAATCTGAAGGGGTTAATTTTTTTCAAAACTTGCTAACAGAATCAAATAATGACATCACTGGAGAATATGCAAATTTCTTTCTTAAAAACATTCCCCACGTTGATGAGCAAGATAATCTGGACTTAATTAAACATATAATTGAGGAAGAGTTTAAAAAAATGCTATTTTTGGTTTATGATCAAATAGTGCTCCTGGCTCTGATGGTTTTAATGGTGTCTTCTTTCCATACTGCTGGAATATAATAAAAAAATGATCTACTAAAAGCTTGTAACCAAATCATTAATGGCATTATAATCCCTAAGAGCATACCCTCAACTTGGATAACATTAATCCCCAAAAAACAAAACCCATATAATTTCTCAAAATATAGGCCAATTAGTCTCTCCAATTTTACAAATAAAATTTTCTCTATGATAATGATGGAAATACTGAAACCTAAAATGGACAAAAT
>JAULKM010092241.1:0-11193 GCA_032355605.1 Rubia tinctorum
TTTTTCTTCAGCCTTTAGATAAACACCCGCTTTGTTTCGTTGGCCCTTCAGGAATAGATCACACCTCTCAAAGCCATCCACATTGATCGGCTGGACCAAATCCCTAGCCTTTTCTTCGGTCATCCCGCCCCCGATTGAAATATTAACATTTTTTCAAGACGTTCTTTCACTAGCTCGATTGCCGCCAAACCATAACTCTCACAACTCAATCGGTGAGGAATTTTAATTTCCCCAGCAATGTGTTTTTTTCTTCTTTTGTACCCTAAGGTAGGATGTTTAGAGTGTCATGCCATCACTATAGACATGTAAAGCCAAACACTCTAAAAATTAGATATTAATTTTTACTAACGTTAAGGCTATTCTGCAAGGCCCCTATCTTGTGGATCTCTCAACTCTCTTATTCAATGTGAGTGTATGTTAACCATGGAAGAACACCTCTCTTATCGCTAAAAATGTAGTCTCTTGACAAAGTGTATTTATGTTCACACCAACTCTTAGACATCATGAGCATCGTTTTTTTTCCACAAATCACCCATGACTGGTGCTTCGATGTCAAATGGTCTCTATGTGGTTATTCCACAACATAATGTCAATAATGGGGAGTTAATTTAAGATTAAGTTAAATAGAGATATGAGGAATAACACCTCACTAATTCTACCTTGCACTCCATCCATAAAGTGTCCTTGGGGTCTTTCATGACATCATTCTAATTATCATAGCGGGTGTCTACCCTCGTCCTACAAACCTTTGCAACCCTACTGGGTCCCCACCTAGAAGAAAGTGATCAAGAGCCTTCCGTATGGGAACTTAATCACCCTCATATTGAAGGATGTCAAGGGATTGTTAATTAGCGGGGAGGAAAAAGACCCAAAGTATTTAAACAAGACTTACTTTGAGAAGAAGAATTGGGTATTGCGTGATCGGAAGTGGTTTCATAAGACAACCGAAGCATCTAAGGCCAGTAAGATGCCACGAAATGAAGAAGGTTAGCGACAATTTAGTTTTATTTATTTTTGTATACAATTTTTTCAACATGTATATATTTGTTCTTAATAAATCGTCTACATTTTGTGTAGGTAGGGAGAAGGCGTATTTCAAAGGGTTCAAGGATTGCTATAAATGGATGTGGAAGGAATTAACCGAAATGAAATCCAAGATTCAATTTATGGAAAAATCACAAAGAGCGTATGAGCACCACCTCGCGTCTACCTTCCATCCTCGACTCGACCGATCAACTTCCACTGGCAACATTGGAGATTATGAAGCCTAAAATTATGGATGACTTATGTGATTTATGGTTTACGATATTCAAATTGTTAGTACTATTGAAAAGAATGTTACTTTCATGACACTATTTTAGTTGTTTTCTTGTTTTGGATTCAACATTTTATAATGTTCTTGGTTTTGATTTAATCTAAAATCAATGTTGTTCAATAAGCATGTTCATTCAAGATGCATATGACAATTGTAGTGTACCACAAGTAGAGAAATGACTTACAAAAAATTATATGACACTACTTTTGCTTCCTTTTCCTCATAACCTTCTTTGATTTTATTTTTCTATGATTATCTTCCCTCTAACATCGACCCAAGTACCTTTTTCGTGATAACTGCGGCCAAGAAAACTATGCAGACTTTGATCATCTACCTCAAGCAAATTCACATCATAAAATACACCACTCAGACTATGTTGGTCGAGTTCTACAATTTCCTCTAATTCATTTTATTCAACAAAAGCATGTTTCCCTTAGAAAACAATCTCCCACCAAGGACCAACGTGATCCCTAACATAAAAAAACTTGATACGCTTGGGACGCCAATATAAAAAGATTATTCTTCCAACCAACTCGACTTCTATAGACAAGGTTGAAGCCCATTTACTCACTACCCACTGACAGTTAAAGATGGGGACCAGTATAGTGACATGGTCAAGCTCCCAAATATCAAAAATCATTCTGAAATAACACTATTAGGCATAGATTGGATTGTCTTCACTCCCACTCCTAGCTTCAGACACTATGGACACTCCACTATTCTGAGATGCACTGTTATTGATATGGTGTTCCCTGTCAGGCGAGGTTACTGGCGATCACCGTAATGTAAGCACGGTCCTGCAAGAGCCCAAAAGTGATTCCGAGGAAAGTACTTCGACGATCAAGTCAGTTCTTTCCTTTAGAGAATTGATATTTCTCAGTTAGTCATGCTTACCTGAGCCAGTGTTGCTCCTTTTATATTTATAGTAGATGGCGATCGTGGCTCCGCCTTGCTAGTGTTCCAGATCGTGGGTTGTATCAAAGCTACTAGAATCTTGGGATCACTTGCAAGTGTCTTTTCCATTTCTGAACGTGCCTCCACATTGTCTGGTTCGTGGACAAGTCTTCGGCAGGGCCTAAAGGCCGACAAATTTTAGTTTGTGGGCTAAGTATACACCATAAGCCCTCCTAGCCATGAATTCAATGGAACACGAAGCAATGACTATTTCTGCTGGATGTATGCAAACTGTTGTCCTGTATATCTCCTAAGTTGTAACAATGTGTTCTTCATCACAACAACTTATATTGTCATCGCAAAGTGTTGCATGCGTTTTAGCTATATTTACGATTTTGTTGGGATGTCAGGTTTTTGAATTTGAATTTGAATTCACAATTCAAATTTATGGCTTTTGATGGGCTTGTCTTTTGTAATCTTGTGTCATTAAACCAAGATTTTCTCCTTATTACTCGCTACGTTTTTCAGAATTCTCTCACATGTCATTATCTTTGTTTACCTTATAAAGGCTCTGAATTAACTTACCAAATTCCATCACTATTCTTCCTCTCTTACATATCACCTATTCATATACTTTCGCTGCCTCATATTTTGTAAAAGATAAGTTACTTTTTGTGTCAGAATTCCATCATGATGTTTTTACTGATTTAACGAATGATGTTTTTTCTGATTTAACGCTTCATTTGTTAAACGCTTTCCTCAATCTGAGCAATGTCTCCATTCAGCCAATTTTGTTGTTGATGTTTGACCATAAATTATTTGATTGTCTTCTTCGACGTGTTATCCGTGTTATTTTTTTACTTTTGCCGGAATACGTTGTCTGTATTTTGTGGCTCTAATTGATAGGGTTTTCATCTTTGATTTTAGGACTCGTTCCTCCCTGAGTATACCCCCTAATCCCACTGATTCTTCCATTAGAGGATGGCCAGATTGATGATTTTGACTCTGGGGAAGATTCCAATCATCCCGATGGTTCCTCTACCATTAATAACATCCTGTCTGATGGCTTTTTGGAAAATTTACAAATAAATTTTCCTTTCATGTATTTGCTTGAGCTCAAAGATCCTCTAATTTCTGAGAGTTTTCGCACTCCTCCTGTTGGTTATATATCTCGTTATTTATATTTTCTCAAGTTTGGTCTTGTATTTCCCCTTCCTCAGTATGTTATATATTTTCTTCTATCTTATCAAATCGCGTTGTATCAGTTTCATCCTAAGGGTATCGTGATTATTGTGGGTTTCCACTATATGTGTACCCAAGCCAATGTTCCCTTTTCAGTTGAATTGTTTCGTAGCTGGTACCAGCTTTGTAAGGTGAAAATATTATTTGATAAATTTAATTTGTATCCTGTCATTCCCAATGTTGAGTTTGTCAGTGGGTTTCCTAGTAACTGCGGTGTGTGGCATAAATTTTTTAATGTTAAACTGGATCCTGAGTGCGAACAGGTTCTTCAGGCTTTAAATTATAATGTTCCTAAGTCTGAGCTTCCCAACCCGGAAGTTCATCTTACTGCTAAGTCTGGGGTTGTTTTAAAACTTGGCGAACACTAGATATGTTGCGCCATGCTGAATCTGAGAGCGAAGGTATTTGTTTGTTGTTATTTTATGGTTTTCTATTTTGCATTCATTATTTTTATTTAGATTTATATTTTATAACTATACCTTGTTGTTTTATTGTTGCTTATTTGTGTTTGTGTTTGCTAGAGTTTAGTTGTATGTTGAAGGATAGATATAGATCTAGTTGGGCAAAAGATTGACAGGCCATTTATTCCTGATGACGAGCCTGGGGAGATGGAAAACATACTTGTCCTCCCGCAGTACACTCGTGCTAATAGTGTCTCTTAGGAGAACCACACTCTAGAGAACTCTCAGCTAGCGCATACTGATGGCAAGGAACCGGAAGGAGAGGAGGTACCTAGAGTTAATGTTGCCGATGTCACACTAGAATTGAAAAGGAGAAATAATCGGATTGGTGGTTCGTCAGCTGCCCTGGAGCGTCTGCTTCTCTTGCCAGAGTTAGTTAATTTTAGCGTTATGGATTAATTTAAGACCATGTGAATTTATATTTGTAACATATAAGGGTACTTTTAAGTATGTCTGAACTATTTGTACTGCCTATAATGTGAATTTGGTACGCCAACTCTAATTTATTTTATTTTCCCCTCATAGTTATTTGTATGGAGGGATTTGATATTTTGATCGACAGTAAGTTTTTAAATCCTATTGATACGTTGGGTTCTAGTGTTCGTTCTGAGAAACATTCTCAGTTTATGTCTTCCAATTCGTGCTGTCTTATTAGATTGGTTAAGGCTACGACTTCCCTATCAAAGGAATTTATTGACCTGCTCTCTGGTGATCATTTTTCAAGTGTTGGGGGTTTCTCTTTGGAATCTATTCCATTATGTCTTGGGTGGCATGTCCCTACTTCTTCGTCATCTCTATCCTCTCTTGTAAGTTGTCCTTGTAGTAAATTTGTAACTGAAGATTACAATATTGAATCCCTCAACAAGGATATCATCCACATATTAGTTAATCTCGAAGATGTTGGTGTGTATGTGCGCTAGCTCAAACTTCCCAGATGCGTTCAGGAGTGGGCATTGTGGTTGGGTATTTTTTTTCTCAAATATATGCTACTTAGCATCAACGATATGGAGCTTGGATGGTAAAAGACCATAAACCAATCAAAAGACTATATTTTCGAGTTGAAAAGATTGTCATCCAAGAAAATAATCTTATCGAGCGGCAACATCTAAACTTGATTTAAATGATTGGTCAGCAAAATGAAGTAAAGAATTTTACCGCAAACAAAGCATGCGAGGCTCATCAAAAGTCCGTAATCATAGATATTAAGTGCTCTCTAATTGACCAATTATTGGATTATCTGAAGAAGAAGCAGGATGAATGTGACCACCTTTCCACTTGTTCTTCAGGGTGGGAAAGCAGGTTTGATGAATAGTTTGCTGTGAATACCCACCTGCATAGTGAGAATGATCAACTTTATGCTAAGTGTGATAGCCTTGACTCTTGTGTGCATCAGCTTGAAAAATCCTGTCTTGATTACAAAGAAAAACTCAAGGTCCTTTCCGCAAAGCCACGTGGTTCCACTAACTGTGGGGATCTAACTGTGAATATTAAGAAGCAAAGGATTAACCTATCCAAATTTGTTAGGTCTCGTATTCTTCAAATACATGAGGAGATACGTAACCTATAGAACTTGAATAAAAGTTATCAAGAAACTGTAGACATCATGAGCATACAAATATATCGTGATAAGTTTGGTCCATATATAACTTTAAAGCATACTATGCAAAGTATCTTGATCGTATGCAGCAAAGTGGTTGAACCCGCCATCCTACTTACTTGCATATGAAATAGTGGTATGAGCATATTTTATCCGAAGAAGAATACAATGTTGAGCAATCCAACCACTCTGGCAGTTCTTCTTCTGATGGGCCATCTCGCGCACCAAAGTATATATGATTTATTTTTCTTTGATGCAATAATTTCCTTGTCCAAATACTTTAAGTATTATTTTTGTGGTTTTATTTTGTGTTACCTTAGTTTTCTAATTTTATTGTGTTTGCTTATGACTAGCCGTTTTTATTTAATACTGATAGTGAGTTCCTATTTTCAATGTGTTTGCTTAAGACTAGCTGCTTTTATTGAATAATGTTGTCACTATCTCTTTATGCTTTCTTCTTGAGTTATTGATGAGGACTAGTGGTTACCAGTCTCATATTATGCTACCTCGTGCAACTTTTAGGTGTAAACATCTGCTGACTTCATTTATAGTGTCTATTATGTTAGGGCTCCCATTCTTGCTTATGAGTTCTAGGTTATGATAACCCGATTCATGCAAATCTGCAAGTTCTATCACTTGCTTTTGGCGTTGTTTTCATAGGCACATGTGCCTTTTTGTATCTTTTTTCAAGATCTATAGCTTGCGAGATTTAAACCTATGTTTTACGATGCGACAAAAAGTACCGGTTGCTTTTGTCGCTATTTTCATGGGCACATGTGCCTTTGCATTTGTTTTTGCAAGATATCTAGCTTGCGATATTGAGGTTGTAAACCTGTGTTGTGTAAAGCTGCAAGATCTATTGCTTACTTTTTCCACTTCTCTGATTTAGTATTTGTATTTTTTTTACAAGATCTTTCACTTTCCGTATTGATATTGATACACTTACTTGTTCGCAATTTCAAGATGTGAAATTTGATTTTCTTTGTGATATACTATACGGTCGAAGATAGAGGGGTTGTATGAATGGGCCATGGTTTGCTATTTTTTCTCAAAGTTAATAGGTTTTGCCCTATTTTCCCCAAAAGACATTTTCTAATATTGAATGGGCACGATGATATCGCACTTCAAAAGAAACAATGACGCTAACAATCAAAAGACTGCCAATGACTATATCTAGGCTCCTGTAAAATTGAGATATTCCTAATTCCTACTAAGGATAGCTAAACATATAACTTCCTTAGGTTGATTACATGCCAAGTTTTCAGGACGCTGGTGCCATCCAACCTTTCTAGCTCGTAGTAGTTAGATTGGTGCACTTTTGCTGCTTTGTATGGGCCTTCCCACTTTGGGTATAGTTTTCCTTTTTCCTTTTCCAGAATTACCTCATTCTTTCTCAGCACAAGATCGCCCATGCGAAATTGTATCTTCTTAACCATCTCAATATATGCTCGGGCCACCTTCTCCTTTTACATTTCCTCTATGATCGTTGCATGTTTCCTTTTCTCCTCAAGTTCATCTAGATCATCTCATTATTTTGGGATTATCACCTTCGTTGTATTCTTCAACTCTAAGGCTTGAGTTCCCAATTTTTATTGTTATTTCTGCTTCATGATCATAAACTAGGTTGTACTATGTTTCTCCAGTAGGTTCTCTTGCGTTTTTGAATTCCTTGGGCCATAACGCATTGGGTATCTTATCTACCTATCCGATTTTCTTTCCTTCCAAACGTTTTTGAATTTCTTGGACTAACATTCTGTTAGTTACCTCCACTTGGCCATTAGCTTGGGGATGAGCTACAGACGTGAATTTCTTCGTTATTCCTAATTTCGAGCACCAATCGGTGAAGGTTTCCCTCGTGAATTGAGTACCATTATCCGCCATGATAGTTTGAGGTACACCAAACCAAAAAACTATGTTTTTCCAAAAAAAAAACAATTTCTTGTTGCTTCTGTCGTGATTTTTCCCAATAGCTTCGCTTGTACCCATTTCGTGAAATAGTCAATCGCTATGAATATAAACTTTGCATTACTAGCTCCTTTAGGGAAAGGTCCAACTAAATTGATTCCCCATTTGTCGAATGGCCAGGCTCCATATATTCCCGTTATAGTATATTGTGGCTTATGTGATACCCACACATTAATTTGGAAGCTTTTGCACTTTATCATGAAGTTGTGCTCATCGTTAAACATTGTTGGCCAATAATACACTACTCTAATTATCTTCTTCGCAATTGTTTGGGATCCTTGATGTGCCCACACAGTCTCACATGAACTTCTCTCATAATTTTGTTTGCTTAGGTTGGTCCCACACACTTTATCCATGGAGATGGGAAACCTTTTTTGTATAATATTTTCCCTTCGTAAATGTAGTTGTGCAATCTTATCTTATTCGCTGGAAACTATCTTGTTTTTAAGTAGTCCCTAAATGGCGTCATCAAATTTGTTTCTTCCATCTGGACCATTGGCATTGTTGTTGTGGTCGTACTTTTGATTGGTATGACCTCTAGATTCACATTGATCTATCTTGGCAACGTATCAAAGCCAGTTATCGCCAACTTACTTAAGGTTTCTGCCTTGGTATTTTCGCTCCTTGGTACGTGTTGAATGTAAAAGTATTCAAGTTGGCCAATAAGTTGGCGAATTCTCCTTAAATACTTTATCAACTGCTTCTCTCGCACTTTGTAATTTTCACGCACTTGCTGGACCACAATCTGTGAATCGCTAAAGCACTTAACGCTCTTAACCTTCATCCTGACTGTATGGTCCAACCCACTTATCAGTGCTTCTTATTCAGCTTCGTTGTTTGTGAGTGGGAAATCAAAACGAAGTGAGTATCTATGTTCTCCCCGATCTGGATTTACCAGTTGCAATCCTGCACTGCATTCTTCTTTGCTAGACGCTCCATCAACAAATAGTTTCCATGCAAGCTCTGTCTATTTTGATTTTCCTTTGTATATTCCAAGATTTTCTGGTGTATTCGCCCCTTGTTCGTCTGCGTACGTTATTTCTGCAATGTAGTCTGCTAAGGCTTGCACCTTGATTGTAGTATGCAGCTGAAAATGGATCCATACTATCCCAATTCAAGTGCCTATTTGGTCATTCTGCCGAATGATTATGGCTTTCTCAAGATATTCTTGATTGGGTAGTTAGTATACAAAATTATATTATTGCTTTGAAAATAGCTTCGCAGTCTCCTTGCTGAGTTAACTAATGATAGGGTTAATCTTTCAATCGGCTAGTACGCTCTTTCTGCACCTTGTGGTATCCTACTGATGTAGTATACCAAAACTTGATTTTTCCCTTCCTGGGGCACTAATACCGAACTCACTTCCTTGCTTGAAATTTCCAAATATAGGTATGGAGTCTCTCCTGGCATTGGTGACTTCAGAGTTGGTAACACTAAGAGCTTTTCTTTCAACGATTCATACGCTTTCTAACTTTTCTCATTCCAACTGAAAGTATTGGTCCTTTCAAGGATGTTGAACAGTGGAAAATATTTTTCTACAGCTTTTCAGACAAACTTGCTAAGTGATGCTAGAGATCACATCAACACCTGCACCTCTTTAACTGTTCGCAGTTGAGGGAAATCAACTATTACCTGTATCTTTTCTGGGTTAGCCTCAATTCCTTTTGAGGAGAATTTGTACCCCAAAAATTTTCATGTGCCCACTCCAATTATGCATTTCTTGGGATTCAGTTTCATGCCAATTGCGCTTAATGTATCCGGGGTTTCTTTCAAGTCATGTGCGAACTGACACACCTTTTTGCTTTTGATCACCATGTCGTCAAACTATGCTTCAACATTTCATCCTATTTGATTGTGAATGTTGTGTCAACTACTCTTTGATATGTCGTACCAACATTCTTTAGGCTGAATGGCATGTTCACATAGAAAAAGACTCCAAAGCTTGTTATGAAAGCTGTTTTTCCACATCCTCTGGATTTATCGGTATATGGTGGTATTCTTTATACGTATCCAAGAATGCTAGGACCTCCTATCTTGATATCGCTTCCACCAACTGGTCAATTTTAGGTAATGGCTAGCAGTCTTTTGAACATAATTTGTTTAGGTCAGTGAAGTCTATACAGATTCTCCATCCTGCATCTGCCTTTCTTACCATCACTGGATTTGCCAACCACTTTGGATAAGTTACTTCCTTTATAATACCAGCATGAATCAATGCTCTAACCTTCTTTTCAATTTCTTTCTGTTTATCTCTAGCAAGGCTTCATTTCTTTTTAAAAATTGGCCTTATAGAATGGTTAATATATAGACAGTGGGTAGAAATGTATGGATTGACTCCTCTCATGTTTTGCACAGTCTACGCAAACGTTTCTTTGTGACTTCGCAGAATTTCCACAACTTTTCTCTTCACTTCGCTTGGAAGATATTTCCCTATCTTAACACATTTGGAAGTGTCCATATCATCCAGGATGAAAATTTTAGTCTCCTCTCCGAGATCAACTTGAGGTTCAGTTTTCTCAGATAAGTCGTTCTGTGAGATGGTACTGACCATTTTTAATTTTTCAACATTTATTCATGCTCTCATTGCAACAACCATGCACTGTTACGATTCCCATCGGAGTTGGAAATTTCATCACTAAGTGCTCTGGGGACCATATTGCTTTTGTTGTGTTCATCCAAGGCCTATCAATGATGGCACTAGATGGGCTTTGTGCGTCCATGACAACAAAGTCGCACATTATGGTGCAATTTTTGTCATTCTGACCTATGGTAACTGGCAGTTGTATGTTACCCAAAGGTGTCTCCGGTCGTCCGATAAAGCCTATGACAAAGGATGTAAACTTCTTTAGATCAGTTCGCTTGTCAAAGAAATCAAGGAATAGAATTTTGACTGAACTTCCATCGTCAACAAATACTCTGTGGATTTTGGCATTTACAATCTTAGAAATAATGACCATTGGGTCATGATGAGGCAAAGCATTGGAAACCACATATTTTTCATTAAACGTTATCATCTCATCGTAACGAAGTCTTTTGTCAGTCGATTCTTGTGGTGGGGAGTATCTAGCCTTAGCTTTGTAGTCATTGTTAGATAGAGTTTCTGTTGATCCATATATCGAGAGAATTACTTTCTCTACACCATTGTTCACCAAATCATCTCCATAACCTACCGCTGCTATCATTTTCTAATTCTTGTTCTACGTATTCACCGTGCCTTGGTTTTCGGCCAGGGCATTCCCCCTTTGTTGGATTTGCTGTAACGATGTCCTCCATCCTCCTTTTTGTATTGTCTTAACTGACCATTTCACAGATTCTCCTCTATTTGACTTTTAATGTCTCTGCACTATTCAATGTCGTGTCCATGGTCCGTATAAAAATGTTGTAGTATTCCTTGGACCGTTTGGCTGGTGATGTTATCATCGGCATAGGTTCATGAAACAACTCCTTGTTTGCCTGCCAAATTTCCTTTTGAGACTTCATCAATGGTGTTTCTATAAATGATGCCATCTGTACCCCCAAATATTTTCTTTTGAAAAGGATATTCATTTTCCTTTTTTCACAAAGCATCTCTGTGAATCTTTCACTATCCTTTTTTTGCCTCGCTCGTGCTCTATTTTGCGACTATTTTCTTATTTAGTCCGTACTTGCCTTTCAATCAGTTTATGTACTTCTCTTAGGCTCTCAAGCATGTTCGTAGTGAGTTCTTTGTAAAATTCACC